>JAVRKA010001326.1:0-15657 GCA_034508555.1 Venustoraphidia nigricollis
GGTGTCGATAGGCATTTCAGATATAGGTGTCGATAGGCATTTCAGATATAGGTGTCGATAGGCATTTCAGATATAGGTGTCGATAGGCATTTCAGATATAGGTGTCGATAGGCATTTCAGATATAGGTGCCGATAGGCATTCCAGATATGGTTGCCGATGGGCATTTCAAATATAGGTGCTGATAGGCATTTCAGATGTAGTTTCCGATAGGCATTTCAAAAATAGGTGTCGATAGGCATTTCAGATATAGGTGTCGATAGGCATTTCAGATATAGGTGTCGATAGGCATTTTAGATATAGGTGTCGATAGGCATTTCAGATATAGGTGTCGATAGGCTTTTCAGATATAGGTGTCGATAGGCTTTTCAGATATAGGTGACGATAGGCATTTCAGATATAGGTGCCGATAGGCATTTCAGATATAGTTGCCGATTGGCATTTTAAAAATAGGTGCCGATAGGCATTTCAGATATAGAAGCCGATAGGCATTTCAATAAAGGTGCCGATAGGCATTCCAGATATGGTTGCCGATAGGCATTTCAAATATAGGTGCTGATAGGCATTTCAGATGTAGTTTCCGATAGGCATTTCAAAAATAGGTGTCGATAGGCATTTCAGATATAGGTGTCGATAGGCATTTCAGATATAGGTGTCGATAGGCATTTCAGATATAGGTGCCGATAGGCATTTCAGATATAGTTGCCGATTGGCATTTTAAAAATAGGTGCCGATAGGCATTTCAGATATAGAAGCCGATAGGCATTTCAATAAAGGTGCCGATAGGCATTCCAGATATGGTTGCCGATAGGCATTTCAAATATAGGTGCTGATAGGCATTTCAGATGTAGTTTCCGATAGGCATTTCAAAAATAGGTGTCGATAGGCATTTCAGATATAGGTGTCGATAGGCATTTCAGATATAGGTGTCGATAGGCATTTCAGATATAGGTGTCGATAGGCATTTCAGATATAGGTGTCGATAGGCATTTTAGATATAGGTGTCGATAGGCATTTCAGATATAGGTGTCGATAGGCATTTCAGATATAGGTGTCGATAGGCATTTTAGATATAGGTGTCGATAGGCATTTCAGATATAGGTGTCGATAGGCATTTCAGATATAGGTGTCGATAGGCATTTCAGATATAGGTGTCGATAGGCATTTCAGATATAGGTGTCGATAGGCATTTCAAAAATAGGTGTCGATAGGCATTTCAGATATAGGCGTCGATAGGCATTTTAGATATAGGTGTCGATAGGCATTTCAGATATAGGTGTCGATAGGCATTTCAGATATAGGTGTCGATAGGCATTTCAGATATAGGTGTCGATAGGCATTTCAGATATAGGTGTCGATAGGCATTTCAGATATAGGTGTCGATAGGCATTTCAGATATAGGTGCCGATAGGCATTCCAGATATGGTTGCCGATGGGCATTTCAAATATAGGTGCTGATAGGCATTTCAGATGTAGTTTCCGATAGGCATTTCAAAAATAGGTGTCGATAGGCATTTCAGATATAGGTGTCGATAGGCATTTCAGATATAGGTGTCGATAGGCATTTTAGATATAGGTGTCGATAGGCATTTCAGATATAGGTGTCGATAGGCTTTTCAGATATAGGTGTCGATAGGCTTTTCAGATATAGGTGACGATAGGCATTTCAGATATAGGTGCCGATAGGCATTTCAGATATAGTTGCCGATTGGCATTTTAAAAATAGGTGCCGATAGGCATTTCAGATATAGAAGCCGATAGGCATTTCAATAAAGGTGCCGATAGGCATTCCAGATATGGTTGCCGATAGGCATTTCAAATATAGGTGCTGATAGGCATTTCAGATGTAGTTTCCGATAGGCATTTCAAAAATAGGTGTCGATAGGCATTTCAGATATAGGCGTCGATAGGCATTTTAGATATAGGTGTCGATAGGCATTTCAGATATAGGTGTCGATAGGCATTTCAGATATAGGTGTCGATAGGCATTTCAGATATAGGTGTCGATAGGCATTTTAGATATAGGTGTCGATAGGCATTTCAGATATAGGTGTCGATAGGCATTTCAGATATAGGTGCCGATAGGCATTTCAGATATAGTTGCCGATTGGCATTTAAAAAATAGGTGCCGATAGGCATTTCAGATATAGAAGCCGATAGGCATTTCAAATATAGGTGCCGATAGGCATTCCAGATATGGTTGCCGATAGGCATTTCAAATATAGGTGCTGATAGGCATTTCAGATGTAGTTTCCGATAGGCATTTCAAAAATAGGTGTCGATAGGCATTTCAGATATAGGTGTCGATAGGCATTTCAGATATAGGTGTCGATAGGCATTTCAGATATAGGTGTCGATAGGCATTTCAGATATAGGTGTCGATAGGCATTTCAGATATAGGTGTCGATAGGCATTTCAGATATAGGTGTCGATAGGCATTTCAGATATAGGTGCCGATAGGCATTTCAGATATAGTTGCCGATTGGCATTTTAAAAATAGGTGCCGATAGGCATTTCAGATATAGAAGCCGATAGGCATTTCAAATATAGGTGCCGATAGGCATTCCAGATATGGTTGCCGATAGGCATTTCAAATATAAGTGCTGATAGGCATTTCAGATGTAGTTTCCGATAGGCATTTCAAAAATAGGTGTCGATAGGCATTTCAGATATAGGTGTCGATAGGCATTTCAGATATAGGTGTCGATAGGCATTTCAGATATAGGTGTCGATAGGCATTTTAGATATAGGTGTCGATAGGCATTTCAGATATAGGTGTCGATAGGCATTTCAGATATAGGTGTCGATAGGCATTTCAGATATAGGTGCCGATAGGCATTTCAGATATAGTTGCCGATTGGCATTTTAAAAATAGGTGCCGATAGGCATTTCAGATATAAAAGCCGATAGGCATTTCAATAAAGGTGCCGATAGGCATTCCAGATATGGTTGCCGATAGGCATTTCAAATATAGGTGCTGATAGGCATTTCAGATGTAGTTTCCGATAGGCATTTCAAAAATAGGTGTCGATAGGCATTTCAGATATAGGTGTCGATAGGCATTTCAGATATAGGTGTCGATAGGCATTTCAGATATAGGTGTCGATAGGCATTTCAGATATTGGTGTCGATAGGCATTTCAGATATAGTTGCCGATTGGCATTTTAAAAATAGGTGCCGATAGGCATTTCAGATATAGAAGCCGATAGGCATTTCAAATATAGGTGCCGATAGGCATTCCAGATATGGTTGCCGATAGGCATTTCAAATATAGGTGCTGATAGGCATTTCAGATGTAGTTTCCGATAGGCATTTCAAAAATAGGTGTCGATAGGCATTTCAGATATAGGTGTCGATAGGCATTTCAGATATAGGTGTCGATAGGCATTTCAGATATAGGTGTCGATAGGCATTTCAGATATAGGTGTCGATAGGCATTTCAGATATAGGTGTCGATAGGCATTTTAGGTATAGGTGTCGATAGGCATTTCAGATATAGGTGTCGATAGGCATTTCAGATATAGGTGCCGATAGGCATTTCAGATATAGTTGCGGATTGGCATTTTAAAAATAGGTGCCGAAAGGCATTTCAGATATAGAAGCCGATAGGCAATTTAAATATAGGTGCCGATAGGCATTCCAGATATGGTTGCCGATTGGCATTTTAAAAATAGGTGCCGATAGGCATTTCAGATATAGAAGCCGATAGGCATTTCAAATATATGTGCCGATAGGCATTCCAGATATGGTTGCCGATAGGCATTTCAAATATAGGTGCTGATAGGCATTTCAGATGTAGTTTCCGATAGGCATTTCAAAAATAGGTGTCGATAGGCATTTCAGATATAGGTGTCGATAGGCATTTCAGATATAGGTGTCGATAGGCATTTCAGATATAGGTGTCGATAGGCATTTCAGATATAGGTGTCGATAGGCATTTTAGATATAGGTGTCGATAGGCATTTCAGATATAGGTGTCGATAGGCATTTCAGATATAGGTGTCGATAGGCATTTCAGATATAGGTGCCGATAGGCATTACAGATATAGTTGCCGATTGGCATTTTAAAAATAGGTGCCGATAGGCATTTCAGATATAGAAGCCGATAGGCATTTCAAATATAGGTGCCGATAGGCATTCCAGATATGGTTGCCGATAGGCATTTCAAATATAGGTGCTGATAGGCATTTCAGATGTAGTTTCCGATAGGCATTTCAAAAATAGGTGT
This sequence comes from Venustoraphidia nigricollis, assembly GCA_034508555.1. Classification (NCBI taxonomy): domain Eukaryota; kingdom Metazoa; phylum Arthropoda; class Insecta; order Raphidioptera; family Raphidiidae; genus Venustoraphidia; species Venustoraphidia nigricollis. The sequence goes on from JAVRKA010001326.1 coordinate 4,227, forward strand.
CGATAGGCATTTCAGATATAGGTGTCGATAGGCATTTCAGATATAGGTGTCGATAGGCATTTCAGATATAGGTGTCGATAGGCATTTCAGATATAGGTGTCGATAGGCAGTTCAGATATAGGTGTCGATAGGCATTTCAGATATAGGTGTCGATAGGCATTTCAGATATAGGTGCCGATAGGCATTTCAGATATAGTTGCCGATTGGCATTTTAAAAATAGGTGCCGATAGAAATTTCAGATATAGAAGCCGATAGGCATTTCAAATATAGGTGCCGATAGGCATTCCAGATATGGTTGCCGATAGGCATTTCAAATATAGGTGCTGATAGGCATTTCAGATGTAGTTTCCGATAGGCATTTCAAAAATAGGTGTCGATAGGCATTTCAGATATAGGTGTCGATAGGCATTTCAGATATAGGTGTCGATAGGCATTTCAGATATAGGTGTCGATAGGCATTTCTGATATAGGTGTCGATAGGCATTTCAGATATAGGTGCCGATAGGCATTTCAGATATAGGTGTCGATAGGCATTTCAGATATAGGTGTCGATAGGCATTTCAGATATAGGTGTCGATAGGCATTTCAGATATAGGTGCCGATAGGCATTTCAGATATAGTTGCCGATTGGCATTTTAAAAATAGGTGCCGATAGGCATTTCAGATATAGAAGCCGATAGGCATTTCAAATATAGGTGCCGATAGGCATTCCAGATATGGTTGCCGATTGGCATTTCAAATATAGGTGCTGATAGGCATTTCAGATGTAGTTTCCGATAGGCATTTCAAAAATAGGTGTCGATAGGCATTTCAGATATAGGTGTCGCTAGGCATTACAGATATAGGTGTCGATAGGCATTTCAGATATAGGTGTCGATAGGCATTTCAGATATAGGTGTCGATAGGCATTTCAGATATAGGTGTCGATAGGCATTTCAGATATAGGTGTCGATAGGCATTTCAGATATAGGTGTCGATAGGCATTTCAGATATAGGTGCCGATAGGCATTTTAGATATAGTTGCCGATTGGCATTTTAAAAATAGGTGCCGATAGGCATTTCAGATATAGAAGCCGATAGGCATTTCAAATATAGGTGCCGATAGGCATTCCAGATATGGTTGCCGATAGGCATTTTAAAAATAGGTGCCGATAGGCATTTCAGATATAGAAGCCGATAGGCATTTCAAATATAGGTGCCGATAGGCATTCCAGATATGGTTGCCGATAGGCGTTTCAAATATAGGTACTGATAGGCATTTCAGATGTAGTTTCCGATAGGAATTTCAAAAATAGGTGTCGATAGGCATTTCAGATATAGGTGTCGATAGGCATTTCAGATATAGGGGTCGATAAGCATTTCAGATATAGGTGTCGATAGGCATTTCAGATATAGGTGCCGATAGGCATTTCAGATATAGTTGCCGATTGGCATTTTAAAAATAGGTGCCGATAGGCATTTCAGATATAGAAGCCGATAGGCATTTCAAATATAGGTGCCGATAGGCATTCCAGATATGGTTGCCGATAGGCATTTCAAATATAGGTGCTGATAGGCATTTCAGATGTAGTTTCCGATAGGCATTTCAACAATAGGTGTCGATAGGCATTTCAGATATAGGTGTCGATAGGCATTTCAGATATAGGTGTCGATAGGCATTTCAGAAATAGGTGTCGATAGGCATTTTAGATATAGGTGTTGATAGGCATTTCAGATATAGGTGTCGATAGGCATTTCAGATATATGTGTCGATAGGCATTTCAGATATAGGTGTCGATAGGCATTTCAGATATAGGTGCCGATAGGCATTTCAGATATAGTTGCCGATTGATATTTTAAAAATAGGTGCCGATAGGCATTTCAGATATAGAAGCCGATAGGCATTTCAAATATAGGTGCCGATAGGCATTCCAGATATTTTTGCCGATAGGCATTTCAAATATAGGTGCTGATAGGCATTTCAGATGTAGTTTCCGATAGGCATTTCAAAAATAGGTGTCGATAGGCATTTCAGATATAGGTGTCGATAGGCATTTCAGATATAGTTGTCGATAGGCATTTCAGATATAGGTGTCGATAGGCATTTCAGATATAGGTGTCGATAGGCATTTCAGATATAGGTGTCGATAGGCATTTCAGATATAGGTGTCGATAGGCATTTCAGATATAGGTGTCGATAGGCATTTCAGATATAGGTGTCGATAGGCATTTCAGATATAGGTGTCGATAGGCATTTCAGATATAGGTGCCGATAGGCATTTCAGATATAGTTGCCGATTGGCATTTTAAAAATAGGTGCCGATAGGCATTTCAGATATAGAAGCCGATAGGCATTTCAAATATAGGTGCCGATAGGCATTCCAGATATGGTTGCCGATAGGCATTTCAAATATAGGTGCTGATAGGCATTTCAGATGTAGTTTCCGATAGGCATTTCAAAAATAGGTGTCGATAGGCATTTCAGATATAGGTGTCGATAGGCATTTCAGATATAGGTGTCGATAGGCATTTCAGATATAGGTGTCGATAGGCATTTCAGATATAGGTGTCGATAGGCATTTCAGATATAGGTGTCGATAGGCATTTCAGATATAGGTGTCGATAGGCATTTCAGATATAGGTGCCGATAGGCATTTCAGATATAGTTGTCGATTGGCATTTCAAAAATAGGTGCCGATAGGCATTTCAGATATAGCAGCCGATAGGCATTTCAAATATAGGTGCCGATAGGCATTCCAGATATGGTTGCCGATAGGCATTTTTAAATATAGGTGCTGATAGGCATTTCAGATTTAGTTTCCGATAGGCATTTCAAAAATAGGTGTCGATAGGCATTTCAGATATAGGTGTTGATAGGCATTTCAGATATAGGTGTCGATAGGCATTTCAGATATAGGTGTCGATAGGCATTTAAGATATAGGTGTCGATAGGCATTTCAGATATAGGTGTCGATAGGCATTTCAGATATAGGTGTCGATAGGCATTTCAGATATAGGTGCCGATAGGCATTTCAGATATAGTTGCCGATTGGCATTTTAAAAATAGGTGCCGATAGGCATTTCAGATATAGAAGTCGATAGGCATTTCAAATATAGGTGCCGATAGGCATTCCAGATATGGTTGCCGAATGGCATTTCAAACATAGGTGCTGATAGGCATTTCAGATGTAGTTTCCGATAGGCATTTAAAAAATAGGTGCTGATAGGCATTTCAGATGTAGTTTCCGATAGGCATTTCAAAAATAGGTGTCGATAGGCATTTCAGATATAGGTGTCGATAGGCATTTCAGATATAGGTGTCGATAGGCATTTCAGATATAGGTGTCGATAGGCATTTCAGATATAGGTGTCGATAGGCATTTCAGATAGAGGTGTCGATAGGCATTTCAGATATAGGTGCCGATAGGCATTTCAGATATAGTTGCCGATTGGCATTTTAAAAATAGGTGCCGATAGGCATTTCAGATATAGAAGCCGATAGGCATTTCAAATATAGGTGCCGATAGGCATTCCAGATATGGTTGCCGATAGTAATTTCAAATATAAGTGCTGATAGGCATTTCAGATGTAGTTTCCGATAGGCATTTCAAAAATAGGTGTCGATAGGCATTTCAGATATAGGTGTCGATAGGCATTTCAGATATAGGTGTCGATAGGCATTTCAGATATAGGTGTCGATAGGCATTTCAGATATAGGTGTCGATAGGCATTTCAGATATAGGTGTCGATAGGCATTTCAGATATAGGTGTCGATAGGCATTTCAGATATAGGTGTCGATAGGCATTTCAGATATAGGTGCCGATAGGCATTTCAGATATAGTTGCCGATTGGCATTTTAAAAATAGGTGCCGATAGGCATTTCAGATATAGAAGCCGATAGGCATTTCAAATATAGGTGCCGATAGGCATTCCAGATATGGTAGCCGATAGGCATTTCAAATATAGGTGCTGATAGGCATTTCAGATGTAGTTTCCGATAGGCATTTCAGATATAGGTGTCGATAGGCATTTCAGATATAGGTGTCGATAGGCATTTCAGATATAGGTGTCGATAGGCATTTCAGATATAGGTGTCGATAGGCATTTCAGATATAGGTGTCGATAGGCATTTCAGATATAGGTGTCGATAGGCATTTCAGATATAGGTGTCGATAGGCATTTCAGATATAGGTGTCGATAGGCATTTCAGATATAGGTGTCGATAGGCATTTCAGATATAGGTGCTGATAGGCATTTCAGATGTAGTTTCCGATAGGCATTTCAAAAATATGTGTCGATAGGCATTTCAGATATAGGTGTCGATAGGCATTTCAGATATAGGTGTCGATAGGCATTTCAGATATAGGTGTCGATAGGCATTTCAGATATAGGTGTCGATAGGCATTTCAGATATAGGTGTCGATAGGCATTTCAGATATAGGTGTCGATAGGCATTTCAGATATAGGTGCCGATAGGCATTTCAGATATAGTTGCCGATTGGCATTTTAAAAATAGGTGCCGATAGACATTTCAGATATAGAAGCCGATAGGCATTTCAAATATAGGTGCCGATAGGCATTCCAGATATGGTTGCCGATAGGCATTTCAAATATAGGTGCTGATAGGCATTTCAGATGTAGTTTCCGATAGGCATTTCAAAAATAGGTGTCGATAGGCATTTCAGATATAGGTGTCGATAGGCATTTCAGATATAGGTGTCGATAGGCATTTCATATATAGGTGTCGATAGGCATTTCAGATATAGGTGTCGATAGGCATTTCAGATATAGGTGTCGATAGGCATTTCAGATATAGGTGTCGATAGGCTTTTCAGATATAGGTGTCGATAGGCATTTCAGATATAGGTGCCGATAGGCATTTCAAATATAGGTGCCGATAAGCATTTTAGATATAGTTGCCGATTGGCATTTTAAAAATAGGTGCCGATAGGCATTTCAGATATAGAAGCCGATGGGCATCTCAAATATAGGTGCCGATAGGCATTCCAGATATGGTTGCCGATAGGCATTTCAAATATAGGTGCCGATAGGCATTTCAAATATAGGTGCTGATAGGCATTTCAGATGTAGTTTCCGATAGGCATTTCAAAAATAGGTGTCGATAGGCATTTCAGATATAGGTGTCGATAGGCATTTCAGATATAGGTGTCGATAGGCATTTCAGATATAGGTGTCGATAGGCATTTCAGATATAGGTGTCGATAGGCATTTCAGATATAGGTGTCGATAGGCATTTCAGATATAGGTGTCGATAGGCATTTCAGATATAGGTGTCGATAGGCATTTCAGATATAGGTGTCGATAGGCATTTCAGATATAGGTGTCGATAGGCATTTCAGATATAGGTGTCGATAGGCATTTCAGATATAGGTGCCGATAGGCATTTTAGATATAGTTGCCGATTGGCATTTTAAAAATAGGTGCCGATAGGCATTTCAGATATAGAAGCCGATAGGCATTTCAAATATAGGTGCCGATAGGCATTCCAGATATGGTTGCCGATAGGCATTTCAAATATAGGTGCTGATAGGCATTTCAGATGTAGTTTCAGATAGGCATTTCAAAAATAGGTGTCGATAGGCATTTCAGATATAGGTGTCGATAGGCATTTCAGATATAGGTGTCGATAAGCATTTCAGATATAGGTGTCGATAGACATTTCAGATATAGGTGTCGATAGGCATTTCAGATATAGGTGTCGATAGGCATTTCAGATATAGGTGTCGATAGGCATTTCAGATATAGGTGTCGATAGGCTTTTCAGATATAGGTGTCGATAGGCATTTCAGATATAGGTGCCGATAGGCATTTCAGATATAGTTGCCGATTGGCATTTTAAAAATAGGTGCCGATAGGCATTTCAGATATAGAAGCCGATAGGCATTTCAAATATAGGTGCCGATAGGCATTCCAGATATGGTTGCCGATTGGCATTTCAAATATAGGTGCTGATAGGCATTTCAGATGTAGTTTCCGATAGGCATTTCAAAAATAGGTGTCGATAGGCATTTCAGATATAGGTGTCGCTAGGCATTTCAGATATAGGTGTCGATAGGCATTTCAGATATAGGTGTCGATAGGCATTTCAGATATAGGTGTCGATAGGCATTTCAGATATAGGTGTCGATAGGCATTTCAGATATAGGTGTCGATAGGCATTTCAGATATAGGTGTCGATAGGCATTTCAGATATAGGTGCCGATAGGCATTTTAGATATAGTTGCCGATTGGCATTTTAAAAATAGGTGCCGATAGGCATTTCAGATATAGAAGCCGATAGGCATTTCAAATATAGGTGCCGATAGGCATTCCAGATATGGTTGCCGATAGGCATTTCAAATATAGGTGCTGATAGGCATTTCAGATGTAGTTTCCGATAGGCATTTTAAAAATAGGTGTCGATAGGCATTTCAGATATAGGTGTCGATAGGCATTTCAGATATAGGTGTCGATAGGCATTTCAGATATAGGTGTCGATAGGCATTTCAGATATAGGTGTCGATAGGCATTTCAGATATAGGTGTCGATAGGCATTTCAGATATAGGTGTCGATAGGCATTTCAGATATAGGTGTCGATAGGCATTTCAGATATAGGTGCCGATAGGCATTTCAGATATAGTTGCCGATTGGCATTTTAAAAATAGGTGCCGATAGGCATTTCAGATATAGAAGCCGATAGGCATTTCAAATATAGGTGCCGATAGGCATTCCAGATATGGTTGCCGATAGGTATTTCAAATATAGGTGCTGATAGGCATTTCAGATGTAGTTTCCGATAGGCATTTCAAAAATAGGTGTCGATAGGCATTTCAGATATAGGTGTCGATAGGCATTTCAGATATAGGTGTCGATAGGCATTTCAGATATAGGTGTCGATAGGCATTTCAGATATAGGTGTCGATAGGCATTTCATATATAGGTGTCGATAGGCATTTCAGATATAGGTGCCGATAGGCATTTCAGATATAGTTGCCGATTGGCATTTTAAAAATAGGCGCCGATAGGCATTTCAGATATAGAAGCCGATAGGCATTTCAAATATCGGTGCCGATAGGCATTCCAGATATGGTTGCCGATAGGCATTTCAAATATAGGTGCTGATAGGCATTTCAGATGTAGTTTCCGATAGGCATTTCAAAAATAGGTGTCGATAGGCATTTCAGATATAGGTGTCGATAGGCATTAAGATATAGGTGTCGATAGGCATTTCAGATATAGGTGTCGATAGGCATTTCAGATATAGGTGTCGATAGGCATTTCAGATATAGGTGTCGATAGGCATTTCAGATATAGGTGTCGATAGGCATTTCAGATATAGGTGTCGATAGGCATTTCAGATATAGGTGCCGATAGGCATTTCAGATATAGTTGCCGATTGGCATTTTAAAAATAGGTGCTGATAGGCATTTCAGATATAGAAGCCGATAGGCATTTCAAATATAGGTGCCGATAGGCATTCCAGATATGGTTGCCGATAGGCATTTCAAATATAGGTGCTGATAGGCATTTCAGATGTAGTTTCCGATAGGCATTTCAAAAATAGGTGTCGATAGGCATTTCAGATATAGGTGTCGATATTCATTTCAGATATAGGTGTCGATAGGCATTTCAGATATAGGTGTCGATAGGCATTTCAGATATCGGTGTCGATAGGCATTTCAGATATAGGTGTCGATAGGCATTTCAGATATAGGTGTCGATAGGCATTTCAGATATAGGTGTCGATAGGCATTTCAGATATAGGTGTCGATAGGCATTTCAGATATAGGTGCCGATAGGCATTTCAGATATAGTTGCCGATTGGCATTTTAAAAATAGGTGCCGATAGGCATTTCAGATATAGAAGCCGATAGGCATTTCAAATATAGGTGCCGATAGGCATTCTAGATATGGTTGCCGATAGGCATTTCAAATATAGGTGCTGATAGGCATTTCAGATGTAGTTTCCGATAGGCATTTCAAAAATAGGTGTCGATAGGCATTTCAGATATAGGTGTCGATAGGCATTTCAGATATAGGTGTCGATAGGCATTTTAGGTATAGGTGTCGATAGGCATTTCAGATATAGGTGTCGATAGGCATTTCAGATATAGGTGTCGATAGGCATTTTAGATATAGGTGTCGATAGGCATTTCAGATATAGGTGTCGATAGGCATTTCAGATATAGGTGCCGATAGGCATTTCAGATATAGTTGCCGATTGGCATTTAAAAAATAGGTGCCGATAGGCATTTCAGATATAGAAGCCGATAGGCATTTCAAATATAGGTGCCGATAGGCATTCCAGATATGGTTGCCGATAGGCATTTCAAATATAGGTGCTGATAGGCATTTCAGATGTAGTTTCCGATAGGCATTTCAAAAATAGGTGTCGATAGGCATTTCAGATATAGGTGTCGATAGGCATTTCAGATATAGGTGTCGATAGGCATTTCAGATATAGGTGTCGATAGGCATTTCAGATATAGGTGTCGATAGGCATTTCAGATATAGGTGTCGATAGGCATTTTAGGTATAGGTGTCGATAGGCATTTCAGATATAGGTATCGATAGGCATTTCAGATATAGGTGCCGATAGGCATTTCAGATATAGTTGCCGATTGGCATTTTAAAAATAGGTGCCGAAAGGCATTTCAGATATAGAAGCCGATAGGCATTTCAAATATAGGTGCCGATAGGCATTCCAGATATGGTTGCCGATTGGCATTTTAAAAATAGGTGCCGATAGGCATTTCAGATATAGAAGCCGATAGGCATTTCAAATATAGGTGCCGATAGGCATTCCAGATATGGTTGCCGATTGGCATTTTAAAAATAGGTGCCGATAGGCATTTCAGATATAGAAGCCGATAGGCATTTCAAATATAGGTGCCGATAGGCATTCCAGATATGGTTGCCGATAGGCATTTCAAATATAGGTGCTGATAGGCATTTCAGATGTAGTTTCCGATAGGCATTTCAAAAATAGGTGTCGATAGGCATTTCAGATATAGGTGTCGATAGGCATTTCAGATATAGGTGTCGATAGGCATTTCAGATATAGGTGTCGATAGGCATTTCAGATATAGGTGTCGATAAACATTTCAGATATAGGTGTCGATAGGCATTTCAGATATAGGTGTCGATAGGCATTTCAAAAATAGGTGTCGATAGGCATTTCAGATATAGGCGTCGATAGGCATTTTAGATATAGGTGTCGATAGGCATTTCAGATATAGGTGTCGATAGGCATTTCAGATATAGGTGTCGATAGGCATTTCATATATAGGTGTCGATAGGCATTTCAGATATAGGTGTCGATAGGCATTTCAGATATAGGTGTCGATAGGCATTTCAGATATAGGTGCCGATAGGCATTCCAGATATGGTTGCCGATGGGCATTTCAAATATAGGTGCTGATAGGCATTTCAGATGTAGTTTCCGATAGGCATTTCAAAAATAGGTGTCGATAGGCATTTCAGATATAGGTGTCGATAGGCATTTCAGATATAGGTGTCGATAGGCATTTTAGATATAGGTGTCGATAGGCATTTCAGATATAGGTGTCGATAGGCATTTCAGATATAGGTGTCGATAGGCTTTTCAGATATAGGTGACAATAGGCATTTCAGATATAGGTGCCGATAGGCATTTCAGATATAGTTGCCGATTGGCATTTTAAAAATAGGTGCCGATAGGCATTTCAGATATAGAAGCCGATAGGCATTTCAATAAAGGTGCCGATAGGCATTCCAGATATGGTTGCCGATAGGCATTTCAAATATAGGTGCTGATAGGCATTTCAGATGTAGTTTCCGATAGGCATTTCAAAAATAGGTGTCGATAGGCATTTCAGATATAGGTGTCGATAGGCATTTCAGATATAGGTGTCGATAGGCATTTCAGATATAGGTGTCGATAGGCATTTCAGATATAGGTGTCGATAGGCATTTTAGATATAGGTGTCGATAGGCATTTCAGATATAGGTGTCGATAGGCATTTCAGATATAGGTGCCGATAGGCATTTCAGATATAGTTGCCGATTGGCATTTAAAAAATAGGTGCCGATAGGCATTTCAGATATAGAAGCCGATAGGCATTTCAAATATAGGTGCCGATAGGCATTCCAGATATGGTTGCCGATAGGCATTTCAAATATAGGTGCTGATAGGCATTTCAGATGTAGTTTCCGATAGGCATTTCAAAAATAGGTGTCGATAGGCATTTCAGATATAGGTGTCGATAGGCATTTCAGATATAGGTGTCGATAGGCATTTCAGATATAGGTGTCGATAGGCATTTCAGATATAGGTGTCAATAGGCATTTCAGATATAGGTGTCGATAGGCATTTCAGATATAGGTGTCGATAGGCATTTCAGATATAGGTGCCGATAGGCATTTCAGATATAGTTGCCGATTGGCATTTTAAAAATAGGTGCCGATAGGCATTTCAGATATAGAAGCCGATAGGCATTTCAAATATAGGTGCCGATAGGCATTCCAGATATGGTTGCCGATAGTCATTTCAAATATAAGTGCTGATAGGCATTTCAGATGTAGTTTCCGATAGGCATTTCAAAAATACGTGTCGATAGGCATTTCAGATATAGGTGTCGATAGGCATTTCAGATATAGGTGTCGATAGGCATTTCAGATATAGGTGTCGATAGGCATTTTAGATATAGGTGTCGATAGGCATTTCAGATATAGGTGTCGATAGGCATTTCAGATATAGGTGTCGATAGGCATTTCAGATATAGGTGCCGATAGGCATTTCAGATATAGTTGCCGATTGGCATTTTAAAAATAGGTGCCGATAGGCATTTTAGATATAAAAGCCGATAGGCATTTCAATAAAGGTGCCGATAGGCATTCCAGATATGGTTGCCGATAGGCATTTCAAATATAGGTGCTGATAGGCATTTCAGATGTAGTTTCCGATAGGCATTTCAAAAATAGGTGTCGATAGGCATTTCAGATATAGGTTGTCGATAGGCATTTCAGATATAGGTGTCGATAGGCATTTCAGATATAGGTGTCGATAGGCATTTCAGATATAAGTGTCGATAGGCATTTCAGATATAGGTGCCGATAGGCATTTCAGGTATAGTTGCCGATTGGCATTATAAAAATAGGTGCCGATAGGCATTTCAGATTATAGAAGCCGATAGGCATTTCAAATATAGGTGCCGATAGGCATTCCAGATATGATTGCCGATAGGCATTTCAAATATAGGTTGCTGATAGGCATTTCAGATGTAGTTTCCGATAGGCATTTCAAAAATAGGTGTCGATAGGCATTTCAGATATAGGTGCTAGGCATTCAGATATAGGTGTCGATAGGCATTTCAGATATAGGTGTCGATAGGCATTTCAGATATAGGTGTCGATAGGCATTTCAGATATAGGTGTCTCGATAGGCATTTCAGATATAGGTGTCGATAGG
>JAVRKA010001327.1:0-15647 GCA_034508555.1 Venustoraphidia nigricollis
ATCGACACCTATATCTGAAATGCCTATCGACACCTATATCTGAAATGCCTATCGACACCTATATCTGAAATGCTTATCGACACATATATCTGAAATGCCTATCGACACCTATATCTGAAATGCCTATCGACACCTATATCTGAAATGCCTATCGACACCTATTTTTGAAATGCCTATCGGAAACTACATCTGAAATGCCTATCAGCACCTATATTTGAAATGCCTATCGGCAACCATATCTGGAATGCCTATCGGCACCTATATTTGAAATGCCTATCGGCTTCTATATCTGAAATGCCTATCGGCACCTATTTTTAAAATGCCAATCGGCTACTATATCTGAAATGCCTATCGGCACCTATATCTGAAATGCCTATCGACACCTATATCTGAAATGCCTATCGACACCTATATCTGAAATGCCTATCGACACCTATATCTGAAATGCCTATCGACACCTATTCTGAAATGCCTATCGACACCTATATCTGAAATGCCTATCGACACCTATATCTGAAATGCCTATCGACACCTATATCTGAAATGCCTATCGACACCTATATCTGAAATGCCTATCGACACCCATTTTTGAAATGCCTATCGGAAACTTCATCTGAAATGCCTATCAGCACCTATATTTGAAATGCCTATCGGCAACCATATCTGGAATGCCTATCGGCACCTATATCTGAAATGCCTATCGACACCTATATCTGAAATGCCTATCGACACCTATATCTGAAATGCCTATCGACACCTATATCTGAAATGCCTATCGACACCTATATCTGAAATGCCTATCGACACCTATATCTGAAATGCCTATCGGCACCTATATCTGAAATGCCTATCGACACCTATATCTGAAATGCCTATCGACACCTATATCTGAAATGCCTATCGACACCTATATCTGAAATGCCTATCGACACCTATTCTGAAATGCCTATCGACACCTATATCTGAAATGCCTATCGACACCTATATCTGAAATGCCTATCGACACCTATATCTGAAATGCCTATCGACACCTATATCTGAAATGCCTATCGACACCCATTTTTGAAATGCCTATCGGAAACTTCATCTGAAATGCCTATCAGCACCTATATTTGAAATGCCTATCGGCAACCATATCTGGAGTGCCTATCGGCACCTATATCTGAAATGCCTATCGACACCTATATCTGAAATGCCTATCGACACCTATATCTGAAATGCCTATCGACACCTATATCTGAAATGCCTATCGACACCTATATCTGAAATGCCTATCGACACCTATATCTGAAATGCCTATCGACACCTATATCTGAAATGCCTATCGACACCTATATCTGAAATGCCTATCGACACCTATTTTTGAAATGCCTATCGGAAACTACATCTGAAATGCCTATCAGCACCTATATTTGAAATGCCTATCGGCAACCATATCTGGAATGCCTATCGGCACCTATATTTGAAATGCCTATCGGCTTCTATATCTGAAATGCCTATCGGCACCTATTTTTAAAATGCCAATCGGCAACTATATCTGAAATGCCTATCGGCACCTATATCTGAAATGCTTATCGACACCTATATCTGAAATGCCTATCGACACCTATATCTGAAATGCCTATCGACACCTATATCTGAAATGCCTATCGACACCTATATCTGAAATGCCTATCGACACCTATATCTGAAATGCCTATCGACACCTATATCTGAAATGCCTATCGACACCTATATCTGAAATGCCTATCGACACCTATTTTTGAAATGCCTATCGGAAACTACATCTGCAATGCCTATCAGCACCTATATTTGAAATGCCTATCGGCAACCATATCTGGAATGCCTATCGGCACCTATATTTGAAATGCCTATCGGCTTCTATATCTGAAATGCCTATCGGCACCTATTTTTAAAATGATAATCTGCAACTATATCTGAAATGCCTATCGGCACCTATATCTGAAATGCCTATCGACACCTATATCTGAAATGCCTATCGACACCTATATCTTAAATGCCTATCGACACCTATATCTGAAATGCCTATCGACACCTATATCTGAAATGCCTATCGACACCTATATCTGAAATGCCTATCGACACCTATATCTGAAATGCCTATCGACACCTATTTCTGAAATGCCTATCGGAAACTACATCTGAAATGCCTATCAGCACCTATATTTGAAATGCCTATCGGCAACCATATCTGGAATGCCTATCGGCACCTATATTTGAAATGCCTATCGGCTTCTATATCTGAAATGCGTATCGGCACCTATTTTTAAAATGCCAATCGGCAACTATATCTGAAATGCCTATCGGCACCTATATCTGAAATGCCTATCGACTCCTATATCTGAAATGCCTATCGACACCTATATCTGAAATTCCTATCGACACCTATATCTGAAATGCCTATCGACACCTATATCTGAAATGCCTATCGACACCTATATCTGAAATGCCTATCGACACCTATATCTGAAATGCCTATCGACACCTATATCTGAAATGCCTATCGACACCTATATCTGAAATGCCTATCGACACCTATTTTTGAAATGCCTATCGGAAACTACATCTGAAATGCCTATCAGCACCTATATTTGAAATGCCTATCGGCAACCATATCTGGAATGCCTATCGGCACCTATATTTGAAATGCCTATCGGCTTCTATATCTGAAATGCCTATCGGCACCTATTTTTAAAATGCCAATCGGCAACTATATCTGAAATGCCTATCGGCACCTATATCTGAAATGCCTATCGACACCTATATCTGAAATGCCTATCGACACCTATATCCGAAATGCCTATCGACACCTATATCTGAAATGCCTATCGACACCTATATCTGAAATGCCTATCGACACCTATATCTGAAATGCCTATCGACACCTATATCTGAAATGCCTATCGACACCTATTTTTGAAATTCCTATCGGAAACTACATCTAAAATGCCTATCAGCACCTATATTTGAAATGCCTATCGGCAACCATATCTGGAATGCCTATCGGCACCTATATTTGAAATGCCTATCGGCTTCTATATCTTAAATGCCTATCAGCACCTATTTTTAAAATGCCAATCGGCAACTATATCTTAAATGCCTATCGGCACCTATATCTGAAATGCCTATCGACACCTATATCTGAAATGCCTATCGACACCTATATCTGAAATGCCTATCGACATCTATATCTGAAATGCCTATCGACACCTATATCTGAAATGCCTATCGACACCTATATCTGAAATGCCTATCGACACCTATATCTGAAATGCCTATCGACACCTATTTTTGAAATGCCTATCGGAAACTACATCTAAAATGCCTATCAGCACCTATATTTGAAATGCCTATCGGCAACCATATCTGGAATGCCTATTGGCACCTATATTTGAAATGCCTATCGGCTTCTATATCTGAAATGCCTATCGGCACCTATTTTTAAAATGCCAATCGGCAACTATATCTGAAATGCCTATCGACACCTATATCTGAAATGCCTATCGACACCTATATCTGAAATGCCTATCGACACCTATATCTGAAATGCCTATCGACACCTATATCTGAAATGCCTATCGACACCTATATCTGAAATGCCTATCGACACCTATATCTGAAATGCCTATCGACACCTATATCTGAAATGCCCATCGACACCTATTTTTGAAATGCCTATCGGAAACTACATCTGAAATGCCTATCAGCACCTATATTTGAAATGCCTATCGGCTACCATATCTGGAATGCCTATCGGCACCTATATTTGAAATGCCTATCGGCTTCTATATCTGAAATGCCTATCGGCACCTATTTTTAAAATGCCAATCGGCAACTATATCTGAAATTCCTATCGGCACCTATATCTGAAATGCCAATCGACACCTATATCTGAAATGCCTATCGACACCTATATCTGAAATGCCTATCGACACCTATATCTGAAATGCCTATCGACACATATATCTGAAATGCCTATCGACACCTATATCTGAAATGCCTATCGACACCTATATCTGAAATGCCTATCGACACCTATATCTGAAATGCCTATCGACACCTATTTTTGAAATGCCTATCGGAAACTACATCTGAAATGCCTATCAGCACCTATATTTGAAATGCCTATCGGCAACCATATCTGGAATGCCTATCGGCACCTATATTTGAAATGCCTATCGGCTTCTATATCTGAAATGCCTATCGGCACCTATTTTTAAAATGCCAATCGGCAAATATATCTGAAATGCCTATCGGCACCTATATCTGAAATGCCTATCGACACCTATATCTGAAATGCCTATCGACACCTATATCTGAAATGCCTATCGACACCTATATCTGAAATGCCTATCGACACCTATATCTGAAATGCCTATCGACACCTATATCTGAAATGCCTATCGACACCTATATCTGAAATGCCTATCGACACCTATATCTGAAATGCCTATCGACACCTATTTTTGAAATGCCTATCGGAAACTACATCTGAAATGCCTATCAGCACCTATATTTGAAATGCCTATCGGCAACCATATCTGGAATGCCTATCGGCACCTATATTTGAAATGCCTATCGGCTTCTATATCTGAAATGCCTATCGGCACCTATTTTTAAAATACCAATCGGCAACTATATCTGAAATGCCTATCGGCACCTATATCTGAAATGCCTATCGACACCTATATCTGAAATGCCTATCGGCACCTATATCTGAAATGCCTATCGACACCTATATCTGAAATGCCTATCGACACCTATATCTGAAATGCCTATCGACACCTATATCTGAAATGCCTATCGACACCTATATCTGAAATGCCTATCGACACCTATATCTGAAATGCCTATCAACACCTATATCTGAAATGCCTATCGACACCTATATCTGAAATGCCTATCGACACCTATTTTTGAAATGCCTATCGGAAACTACATCTGAAATGCCTATCAGCACCTATATTTGAAATGCCTGTCGGCAACCATATCTGGAATGCCTATCGGCACCTATATTTGAAATGCCTATCGGCTTCTATATCTGAAATGCCTATCGGCACCTATTTTTAAAATGCCAATCGGCAACTATATCTGAAATGCCTATCGGCACCTATATCTGAAATGCCTATCGACACCTATATCTGAAATGCCTATCGACACCTATATCTGAAATGCCTATCGACACCTATATCTGAAATGCCTATCGACACCTATATCTGAAATGCCTATCGACACCTATATCTGAAATGCCTATCGACACCTATATCTGAAATGCCTATCGACACCTATATCTGAAATGCCTATCGACACCTATTTTAAAATGCCTATCGGAAACTACATCTGAAATGCCTATCAGCACCTATATTTGAAATGCCTATCGGCAACCATATCTGGAATGCCTATCGGCACCTATATTTGAAATGCCTATCGGCTTCTATATCTGAATTGCCTATCGGCACCTATTTTTAAAATGCCAATCGGCAACTATATCTGAAATGCCTATCGGCACCTATATCTGAAATGCCTATCGACACCTATATCTGAAATGCCTATCGACACCTATAACTTAAATGCCTATCGACACCTATATCTGAAATGCCTATCGACACCTATATCTGAAATGCCTATCGACACCTATATCTGAAATGCCTATCGACACCTATATCTGAAATGCCTATCGACACCTATATCTGAAATGCCTATCGACACCTATTTTTGAAATGCCTATCGGAAACTACATCTGAAATGCCTATCAGCACCTATATTTGAAATGCCTATCGGCAACCATATCTGGAATGCCTATCGGCACCTATATTTGAAATGCCTATCGGCTTCTATATCTGAAATGCCTATCGGCACCTATTTTTAAAATGCCAATCGGCAACTATATCTGAAATGCCTATCGGCACCTATAACTGAAATGCCTATCGACACCTATATCTGAAATGCCTATCGACACCTATATCTGAAATGCCTATCGACACCTATATCTGAAATGCCTATCGACACCTATATCTGAAATGCCTATCGACACCTATATCTGAAATGCCTATCGACACCTATATCTGAAATGCCTATCGACACCTATATCTGAAATGCCTATCGACACCTATATCTGAAATGCCTATCGACACCTATTTTTGAAATGCCTATCGGAAACTACATCTGAAATGCCTATCAGCACCTATATTTGAAATGCCTATCGGCAAACATATCTGGAATGCCTATCGGCACCTATATTTGAAATGCCTATCGGCTTCTATATCTGAAATGCCTATCGGCACCTATTTTTAAAATGCCAATCGGCAACTATATCTGAAATGCCTATCGGCACCTATATCTGAAATGCCTATCGACACCTATATCTGAAATGCCTATCGACACCTATATCTGAAATGCCTATCGACACCTATATCTGAAATGCCTATCGACACCTATATCTGAAATGCCTATCGACACCTATATCTGAAATGCCTATCGACACCTATATCTGAAATGCCTATCGACACCTATATCTGAAATGCCTATCGACACCTATATCTGAAATGCCTATCGACACCTATTTTTGAAATGCCTATCGGAAACTACATCTGAAATGCCTATCAGCACCTATATTTGAAATGCCTATCGGAAACCATATCTGGAATGCCTATCGGCACCTATATTTAAAATGCCTATCGGCTTCTATATCTGAAATGCCTATCGGCACCTATTTTTAAAATGCCAATCGGCAACTATATCTGAAATGCCTATCGGCACCTATATCTGAAATGCCTATCGACACCTATATCTGAAATGCCTATCGACACCTATATCTGAAATGCCTATCGACACCTATATCTGAAATGCCTATCGACACCTATATCTGAAATGCCTATCGACACCTATATCTGAAATGCCTATCGACACCTATTTTTGAAATGCCTATCGGAAACTACATCTTAAATGCCTATCAGCACCTATATTTGAAATGCCTATCGGCACCTATATTTGAAATGCCTATCGGCTTCTATATCTGAAATGCCTATCGGCACCTATTTTTAAAATGCTAATCGGCAACTATATCTGAAATGCCTATCGGCATTTATATCTGAAATGCCTATCGACACCTATATCTGAAATGCCTATCGACACCTATATCTGAAATGCCTATCGACACCTATATCTGAAATGCCTATCGACACCTATATCTGAAATGCCTATCGACACCTATATCTGAAATGCCTATCGACACCTATATCTGAAATGCCTATCGACACCTATTTTTGAAATGCCTATCGGAAACTACATCTGAAATGCCTATCAGCACCTATATTTGAAATGCCTATCGGCAACCATATCTGGAATGCCTATCGGCACCTATATTTGAAATGCCTATCAGCTTCTATATCTGAAATGCCTATCGGCACCTATTTTAAAATGCCAATCGGCAACTATATCTGAAATGCCTATCGGCACCTATATCTGAAATGCCTATCGACACCTATACCTGAAATGCCTATTGACACCTATATCTGAAATGCCTATCGACACCTATATCTGAAATGCCTATCGACACCTATAACTGAAATGCCTATCGACACCTATATCTAAAATGCCTATCGACACCTATATCTGAAATGCCTATCGACACCTATATCTGAAAAGCCTATCGACACCTATTTGTGAAATGCCTATCGGAAACTACATCTGAAATGCCTATCAGCACCTATATTTGAAATGCCTATCGGCAACCATATCTGGAATGCCTATCGGCACCTATATTTGAAATGCCTATCGGCTTCTATATCTGAAATGCCTATCGGCACCTATTTTTAAAATGCCAATCGGCAACTATATCTGAAATGCCTATCGGCACCTATATCTGAAATGCCTATCGACACCTATATCTGAAATGCCTATCGACACCTATATCTGAAATGCCTATCGACACCTATTTTTGAAATGCCTATCGGAAACTACATCTAAAATGCCTATCAGCACCTATATTTGAAATGCCTATCGGCAACCATATCTGGAATGCCTATCGGCACCTATATTTGAAATGCCTATCAGCTTCTATATCTGAAATGCCTATCGGCACCTATTTTTAAAATGCAATCGGCAACTATATCTGAAATGCCTATCGGCACCTATATCTGAAATGCCTATCGACACCTATATCTGAAATGCCTATCGACACCTATATCTGAAATGCCTATCGACACCTATATCTGAAATGCCTATCGACACCTATATCTGAAATGCCTATCGACACCTATATCTGAAAAGCCTATCGACACCTATATCTGGAAATGCCTATCGACACCTATATCTGAAATGCCTATCGACACCTATTTTTGAAATGCCTATCGGAAACTACATCTGAAATGCCTATCAGCACCTATAATGGAAATGCCTATCGGCAACCATATCTGGAATGCCTATCGGCACCTATATTTGAAATGCCTATCGGCTTCTATATCTGAAATGCCTATCGGCACCTATTTTTAAAATGCCAATCGGCAACTATATCTGAAATGCCTATCCGGCACCTATATCTGAAATGCCTATCGACACCTATATCTGAAATGCCTATCGACACCTATATCTGAAATGCCTATCGACACCTATATCTGAAATGCCTATCGACACCTATATCTGAAATGCTTATCGACACCTATATCTGAAATGCCTATCGACACCTATATCTGAAATGTCTATCGACACCTATATCTGAAATGCCTATCGACACCTATTTTTGAATGCCTATCGGAAACTACATCTGAAATGCCTATCAGCACCTATATTTGAAATGCCTATCGGCAACCATATCTGGAATGCCTATCGGCACCTATATTTGAAATGCCTATCGGCTTCTATATCTGAAATGCCTATCGGCACCTATTTTTAAAATGCCAATCGGCAACTATATCTGAAATGCCTATCGGCACCTATATCTGAAATGCCTATCGACACCTATATCTGAATGCCTATCGACACCTATATCTGAAATGCCTATCGACACCTATATCTGAAATGCCTTATCGACACCTATATCTGAAATGCCTATCGACACCTATAACTTAAATGCCTATCGACACCTATATCTGAAATGCCTATCGACACCTATATCTGAAATGCCTATCGACACCTATAATATCTGAAATGCCTATCGACACCTATATCTGAAATGCCTATCGACACCTATATCTGAAATGCCTATCGACACCTATTTTTGAAATGCCTATCGGAAACTACATCTGAAATGCCTATCAGCACCTATATTTGAAATGCCTATCGGCAACCATGTCTGGGAATGCCTATCGGCACCTATATTTGAAATGCCTATCGGCTTCTATATCTGAAATGCCTATCGGCACCTGTTTTTAAAATGCCAATCGGCAACTATATCTGAAATGCCTATCGGCACTTATATCTGAAATGCCTATCGACACCTATATCTGAAATGCCTATCGACACCTATATCTAAAATGCCTATCGACACCTATATCTGAAATGCCTATCGACACCTATATCTGAAATGCCTATCGACACCTATATCTGAAATGCCTATCGACACCTATATCTGAAATGCCTATCGAGACCTATATCTGAAATGCCTATCGACACCTATATCTGAAATGCCTATCGACACCTATTTTTGAAATGCCTATCGGAAACTACATCTGAAATGCCTATCAGCACCTATATTTGAAATGCCTATCGGCACCTATATTTGAAATGCCTATCGGCTTCTATATCTGAAATGCCTATCGGCACCTATTTTTAAAATGCCAATCGGCAACTATATCTGAAATGCCTATCGGCACCTATATCTGAAATGCCTATCGACACCTATATCTGAAATGCCTATCGACACCTATATCTGAAATGCCTATCGACACCTATATCTGAAATGCCTATCGACACCTATTTTTGAAATGCCTATCGGAAACTACATCTGAAATGCCTATCAGCACCTATATTTGAAATGCCTATCGGAAACCATATCTGGAATGCCTATCGGCACCTATATTTGAAATGCCTATCGGCTTCTATATCTGAAATGCCTATCGGCACCTATTTTTAAAATGCCAATCGGCAACTATATCTGAAATGCCTATCGGCACCTATAACTGAAATGCCTATCGACACCTATATCTGAAATGCCTATCGACACCTATATCTGAAATGCCTATCGACACCTATATCTGAAATGCCTATCGACACCTATATCTGAAATGCCTATCGACACCTATATCTGAAATGCCTATCGACACCTATATCTGAAATGCCTATCGACACCTATATCTGAAATGCCTATCGACACCTATTTTTGAAATACCTATCGGAAACTACATCTGAAATGCCTATCAGCACCTATATTTGAAATGCCTATCGGCAAACATATCTGGAATGCCTATCGGCACCTATATTTGAAATGCCTATCGGCTTCTATATCTGAAATGCCTATCGGCACCTATTTTTAAAATGCCAATCGGCAACTATATCTGAAATGCCTATCGGCACCTATATCTGAAATGCCTATCGACACCTATATCTGAAATGCCTATCGACACCTATATCTGAAATGCCTATCGACACCTATATCTGAAATGCCTATCGACACCTATATCTGAAATGCCTATCGACACCTATATCTGAAATGCCTATCGACACCTATATCTGAAATGCCTATCGACACCTATATCTGAAATGCCTATCGACACCTATATCTGAAATGCCTATCGACACCTATTTTTGAAATGCCTATCGGAAACTACATCTGAAATGCCTATCAGCACCTATATTTGAAATGCCTATCGGAAATCATATCTGGAATGCCTATCGGCACCTATATTTAAAATGCCTATCGGCTTCTATATCTGAAATGCCTATCGGCACCTATTTTTAAAATGCCAATCGGCAACTATATCTGAAATGCCTATCGGCACCTATATCTGAAATGCCTATCGACACCTATATCTGAAATGCCTATCCACACCTATATCTGAAATGCCTATCGACACCTATATCTGAAATGCCTATCGACACCTATATCTGAAATGCCTATCGACACCTATATCTGAAATGCCTATCGACACCTATATCTGAAATGCCTATCGACACCTATATCTGAAATGCCTATCGACACCTATATCTGAAATGCCTATCGACACCTATTTTTGAAATGCCTATCGGAAACTACATCTGAAATGCCTATCAGCACCTATATTTGAAATGCCTATCGGCAACCATATCTGGAATGCCTATCGGCACCTATATTTGAAATGCCTATCAGCTTCTATATCTGAAATGCCTATCGGCACCTATTTTTAAAATGCCAATCGGCAACTATATCTGAAATGCCTATCGGCACCTATATCTGAAATGCCTATCGACACCTATATCTGAAATGCCTATTGACACCTATATCTGAAATGCCTATCGACACCTATATCTGAAATGCCTATCGACACCTATAACTGAAATGCCTATCGACACCTATATCTAAAATGCCTATCGACACCTATATCTGAAATGCCTATCGACACCTATATCTGAAATGCCTATCGACACCTATTTTTGAAATGCCTATCGGAAACTACATCTGAAATGCCTATCAGCACCTATATTTGAAATGCCTATCGGCAACCATATCTGGAATGCCTATCGGCACCTATATTTGAAATGCCTATCGGCTTCTATATCTGAAATGCGTATCGGCACCTATTTTTAAAATGCCAATCGGCAACTATATCTGAAATGCCTATCGGCACCTATATCTGAAATGCCTATCGACACCTATATCTGAAATGCCTATCGACACCTATATCTGAAATTCCTATCGACACCTATATCTGAAATGCCTATCGACACCTATATCTGAAATGCCTATCGACACCTATATCTGAAATGCCTATCGACACCTATATCTGAAATGCCTATCGACACCTATATCTGAAATGCCTATCGACACCTATATCTGAAATGCCTATCGACACCTATTTTTGAAATGCCTATCGGAAACTACATCTGAAATGCCTATCAGCACCTATATTTGAAATGCCTATCGGCAACCATATCTGGAATGCCTATCGGCACCTATATTTGAAATGCCTATCGGCTTCTATATCTGAAATGCCTATCGGCACCTATTTTTAAAATGCCAATCGGCAACTATATCTGAAATGCCTATCGGCACCTATATCTGAAATGCCTATCGACACCTATATCTGAAATGCCTATCGACACCTATATCTGAAATGCCTATCGACACCTATATCTGAAATGCCTATCGACACCTATATCTGAAATGCCTATCGACACCTATATCTGAAATGCCTATCGACACCTATATCTGAAATGCCTATCGACACCTATTTTTGAAATTCCTATCGGAAACTACATCTAAAATGCCTATCAGCACCTATATTTGAAATGCCTATCGGCAACCATATCTGGAATGCCTATCGGCACCTATATTTGAAATGCCTATCGGCTTCTATATCTTAAATGCCTATCAGCACCTATTTTTAAAATGCCAATCGGCAACTATATCTGAAATGCCTATCGGCACCTATATCTGAAATGCCTATCGACACCTATATCTGAAATGCCTATCGACACCTATATCTGAAATGCCTATCGACATCTATATCTGAAATGCCTATCGACACCTATATCTGAAATGCCTATCGACACCTATATCTGAAATGCCTATCGACACCTATATCTGAAATGCCTATCGACACCTATTTTTGAAATGCCTACCGGAAACTACATCTAAAATGCCTATCAGCACCTATATTTGAAATGCCTATCGGCAACCATATCTGGAATGCCTATTGGCACCTATATTTGAAATGCCTATCGGCTTCTATATCTGAAATGCCTATCGGCACCTATTTTTAAAATGCCAATCGGCAACTATATCTGAAATGCCTATCGACACCTATATCTGAAATGCCTATCGACACCTATATCTGAAATGCCTACCGACACCTATATCTGAAATGCCTATCGACACCTATATCTGAAATGCCTATCGACACCTATATCTGAAATGCCTATCGACACCTATATCTGAAATGCCTATCGACACCTATATCTGAAATGCCCATCGACACCTATTTTTGAAATGCCTATCGGAAACTACATCTGAAATGCCTATCAGCACCTATATTTGAAATGCCTATCGGCTACCATATCTGGAATGCCTATCGGCACCTATATTTGAAATGCCTATCGGCTTCTATATCTGAAATGCCTATCGGCACCTATTTTTAAAATGCCAATCGGCAACTATATCTGAAATTCCTATCGGCACCTATATCTGAAATGCCTATCGACACCTATATCTGAAATGCCTATCGACACCTATATCTGAAATGCCTATCGACACCTATATCTGAAATGCCTATCGACACATATATCTGAAATGCCTATCGACACCTATATCTGAAATGCCTATCGACACCTATATCTGAAATGCCTATCGACACCTATATCTGAAATGCCTATCGACACCTATTTTTGAAATGCCTATCGGAAACTACATCTGAAATGCCTATCAGCACCTATATTTGAAATGCCTATCGGCAACCATATCTGGAATGCCTATCGGCACCTATATTTGAAATGCCTATCGGCTTCTATATCTGAAATGCCTATCGGCACCTATTTTTAAAATGCCAATCGGCAAATATATCTGAAATGCCTATCGGCACCTATATCTGAAATGCCTATCGACACCTATATCTGAAATGCCTATCGACACCTATATCTGAAATGCCTATCGACACCTATATCTGAAATGCCTATCGACACCTATATCTGAAATGCCTATCGACACCTATATCTGAAATGCCTATCGACACCTATATCTGAAATGCCTATCGACACCTATATCTGAAATGCCTATCGACACCTATTTTTGAAATGCCTATCGGAAACTACATCTGAAATGCCTATCAGCACCTATATTTGAAATGCCTATCGGCAACCATATCTGGAATGCCTATCGGCACCTATATTTGAAATGCCTATCGGCTTCTATATCTGAAATGCCTATCGGCACCTATTTTTAAAATACCAATCGGCAACTATATCTGAAATGCCTATCGGCACCTATATCTGAAATGCCTATCGACACCTATATCTGAAATGCCTATCGGCACCTATATCTGAAATGCCTATCGACACCTATATCTGAAATGCCTATCGACACCTATATCTGAAATGCCTATCGACACCTATATCTGAAATGCCTATCGACACCTATATCTGAAATGCCTATCGACACCTATATCTGAAATGCCTATCAACACCTATATCTGAAATGCCTATCGACACCTATATCTGAAATGCCTATCGACACCTATTTTTGAAATGCCTATCGGAAACTACATCTGAAATGCCTATCAGCACCTATATTTGAAATGCCTGTCGGCAACCATATCTGGAATGCCTATCGGCACCTATATTTGAAATGCCTATCGGCTTCTATATCTGAAATGCCTATCGGCACCTATTTTTAAAATGCCAATCGGCAACTATATCTGAAATGCCTATCGGCACCTATATCTGAAATGCCTATCGACACCTATATCTGAAATGCCTATCGACACCTATATCTGAAATGCCTATCGACACCTATATCTGAAATGCCTATCGACACCTATATCTGAAATGCCTATCGACACCTATATCTGAAATGCCTATCGACACCTATATCTGAAATGCCTATCGACACCTATATCTGAAATGCCTATCGACACCTATTTTTAAATGCCTATCGGAAACTACATCTGAAATGCCTATCAGCACCTATATTTGAAATGCCTATCGGCAACCATATCTGGAATGCCTATCGGCACCTATATTTGAAATGCCTATCGGCTTCTATATCTGAATTGCCTATCGGCACCTATTTTTAAAATGCCAATCGGCAACTATATCTGAAATGCCTATCGGCACCTATATCTGAAATGCCTATCGACACCTATATCTGAAATGCCTATCGACACCTATAACTTAAATGCCTATCGACACCTATATCTGAAATGCCTATCGACACCTATATCTGAAATGCCTATCGACACCTATATCTGAAATGCCTATCGACACCTATATCTGAAATGCCTATCGACACCTATATCTGAAATGCCTATCGACACCTATTTTTGAAATGCCTATCGGAAACTACATCTGAAATGCCTATCAGCACCTATATTTGAAATGCCTATCGGCAACCATATCTGGAATGCCTATCGGCACCTATATTTGAAATGCCTATCGGCTTCTATATCTGAAATGCCTATCGGCACCTATTTTTAAAATGCCAATCGGCAACTATATCTGAAATGCCTATCGGCACCTATAACTGAAATGCCTATCGACACCTATATCTGAAATGCCTATCGACACCTATATCTGAAATGCCTATCGACACCTATATCTGAAATGCCTATCGACACCTATATCTGAAATGCCTATCGACACCTATATCTGAAATGCCTATCGACACCTATATCTGAAATGCCTATCGACACCTATATCTGAAATGCCTATCGACACCTATATCTGAAATGCCTATCGACACCTATTTTTGAAATGCCTATCGGAAACTACATCTGAAATGC
>JAVRKA010001328.1:0-15638 GCA_034508555.1 Venustoraphidia nigricollis
GCACCTATTTTTGAAATGCCTATCGGAAACTACATCTGAAATGCCTATCAACACCAATATTTGAAATGCCTATCGGCAACCATATCTGAAATGCCTATCGACAACTATATTTGAAATACCTATCGGCTTCTATATTTGAAATGCCTATCGGCACCTATTTTTAAAATGCCAATCGGCAACTATATCTGAAATGCCTATCGGCACCTATATCTGAAATGCCTATCGGCACCTATATCTGAAATGCCTATCGGCACCAATTTTTTTAATGCCTATCGGAAACTACATCTGAAATGCCTATCAGCACCTATATTTGAAATGCCTATCGGCAACTATATCTGGAATGCCTATCGGCACCTATATTTGAAATGCCTATCGGCTTCTATATCTGAAATGCCTATCGACACCTATTTTTGAAATGTTTATCGGAAACTACATCTGAAATGCCTATCAGCACCTATATTTGAAATGCCTATCGGCAACCATATCTGGAATGTCTATCGGCACCTATATTTGAAATGCCTATCGGCTTCTATATCTGAAATGCCTATCGGCACCTATTTTTAAAATGCCAATCGGCAACTATATCTGTAATGCCTATCGGCACCTATATCTGAAATGCCTATCGGCACCTATTTTTGAAATGCCTATCGGAAACTACATCTGAAATGCCTATCAGCACCTATATTTGAAATGCCTATCGGCAACCATATCTGGAATGTCTATCGGCACCTATATTTGAAATGCCTATCGGCTTCTATATCTGAAATGCCTATCGGCACCTATATCTGAAATGTCTATCGGCACCAATTTTTGAAATGCCTATCGGAAACTACATCTGAAATGCCTATCAGCACCTATATTTGAAATGCCTATCGGCACCTATTTTTAAAATGCCAATCGGCAACTATATCTGAAATGCCTATCGGCACCTATATCTGAAATGCCTATCGGCACCAATTTTTGAAATGCCTATCGGAAACTACATCTGAAATGCCTTTCAGCACTTATATTTGAAATGCCACTCGGCAACCATATCTGGAATGCCTATCGGCACCTACATTTGAAATGCCTATCGGCTTCTATATCTGAAATGCCTATCGGCACCTATTTTAAAAATGCTAATCGGCAACTATATCTGAAATGCCTATCGGCACCTATATCTGAAATGCCTATCGGCACCTATTTTTGAAATGCCTATCGGAAACTACATCTGAAATGCCTATCAGCACCTATATTTGGAATGCCTATCGGCAACCATATCTGGAATGCCTATTGGCACCTATATTTGAAATGCCTATCGGCTTCTATATCTGAAATGACTATCGGCACCTATTTTTAAAATGCCTATCGGCAACTATATCTGAAGTGCCTATCGGCACCAATATCTGAAATGCCTATCGGCACCTATTTTTGAAATGCCTATCGAAAACTACATCTGAAATGCCTTTCGGCATTTATATCTAAAATGCTTATCGACACCTATATTTGAAATGCCTATCGGCACCTATATTTTAAATGCCTATCGGCAACTATATCTGATATGCCTATCGGCACCTATATCTGAAATGCCTATCGGCACCTATTTTTGAAATGCCTATTGGAAACTACATCTAAAATGCCTATCGGCATCTATTTTTAAAATGCCAATCGGCAACTATATCTTAAATGCCTATCAGCACCTATATTTGAAATGCCTATCGGCAACCATATCTGGAATGCCTATCGGCACATATATTTGAAATGCCTATCGGCTTCTATATCTGAAATGCCTATCGACACCTATTTTTAAAATGCCAATTGGCAACTATATCTGCAATGCCTATAGGCACCTATATCTGAAATGCCTATCGGTACCTATTTTTGAAATGCCTATAGGAAACTACATCTGAAATGCCTATCAGCACTTATATTTGAAATGCCTATCGGCAACCATATCTGGAATGCCTATCGGCACCTATATTTGAAATGCCTATCGGCTTCTATATCTGAAATGCCTATCGGCTTCTATATCTGAAATGTTTATTGGCACCTATTTTTAAAATGCCAATCGGCAACTATATCTGTAATGCCTATCGGCACCTATATCTGAAATGCCTATCGGCACCTATTTTTGAAATGCCTATCTGAAACTACATCTGAAATGCCTATCAACACCAATATTTGAAATGCCTATCGGCAACCATATCTGAAATGCCCTATCGGCACCTATATCTGAAATGCTATCGGCACCTATTTTTGAAATGCCTATCGGAAACTACATCTGAAATGGCTATCAGCACCTATATTTGGAATGCCTATCGGCAACCATATCTGGAATGCCTATCGGCACCTATATTTGAAATGCCTATCGGCTTCTATATCTGAAATGCCTATCGGCAACTATTTTTAAAATGCCTATCGGCAACTATATCTGAAGTGCCTATCGGCACCAATATCTGAAATGCCTATCGGCACCTATTTTTGTAATGCCTATCGAAAACTACATCTGAAATGCCTATCAGCACCTATATTTGAAATGCCTATCGGCAACCATATCTGGAATGCCTATCGGCACCTATATTTGAAATGCCTATCGGCTTCTATATCTGAAATGCCTATCGACACCTATTTTAAAAATGCCAATTGGCAACTATATCTGCAATGCCTATCGGCACCTATATCTGAAATGCCTATCGGTACCTATTTTTGAAATGCCTATCGGAAACTACATCTGAAATGCCTATCAGCACTTATATTTGAAATGCCTATCGGCAACCATATCTGGAATGCCTATTGGCACCTATATTTGAAATGCCTATCGGCTTCTATATCTGAAATGCCTATCGGCACCTATTTTTAAAATGCCAATCGGCAACTATATCTGAAATGCCTATCGGCACCTATATCTGAAATGCCTATCGGCACCTATTTTTGCAATGCCTTTCGGAAACTACATCTGAAATGCCTATCTGATCCTATATTTGAAATACCTATCGGCTTCTATATCTGAAATGCCTATCGGCACCTTTTTTTAAAATGCCAATCGGCAACTATATCTGAAATGCCTATCGGCACTTATATCTGAAATGCCTATCGGCATCAATTTTTGAAATGCCTATCGGAAACTACATCTAAAATGCCTATCAGCACCTATATTTGAAATGCCTATAGGCAACCATATCTGGAATGCCTATCGGCACCTATATTAGAAATGCCTATCGGCTTCTATATCTGAAATGCCTATCGGCACTTATTTTTAAAATGCCAATTGGCAACTATATCTGAAATGCCTATCGGCAACTATATTTGAAATGCCTATCGGCACCTATTTTTGAAATGCCTATCGGAAACTACATCTGAAATGCCTATCAGCACCTATATTTGAAATGCCTATCGGCAACCATATCTGGGATGCCTATCGGCACCTATATTTGAAATGTTTATTGGCTTCTATATCTGAAATGCCTATCGGCACCTATTTTTAAAATGCCAATCGGCAACTATATCTGAAATGCCTATCGGCACCTATATCTGAAATGCCTATCGGCACCTATTTTTGAAATGTCTATCGGAAACTACATCTGAAATTCTTATCAGCACCTATATTTGAAATGCCTATCGGCAACCATATCTGAAATGTCTATCGACACCTATATTTGAAATACCTATCGGCTTCTATATCTGAAATGCCTATCGGCACCTATTTTTAAAATGCCAATCGGTTAATTTATCTGAAATGCCTATCGGCACCTATATCTGAAATGCCTATCGGCACCAATTTCAAAAAATGCCTATCGGATACTACATCTGGAATGCCTATCAGCACCTATATTTGAAATGCCTATCAGCAACCACATCAGAAATGCCTATCGGCACCTATACCTGAAATGCCTTTCGGCATTTATATCTGAAATGCCTATCGACACCTATTTTTAAAATGCCAATCGGCAACTATATCTGAAATGCCTATCGGCACCTATATCTGAACTGCCTATCGGCACCTATTTTTGAAATGCCTATCGGCAACCATATCTGAAATGCCTATCGACACCTATATTTGAAATACCTATCGGCTTCTATATCTGAAATGCCTATCGGCACCTATTTTTAAAATGCCAATCGGCAACTATATCTGAAATGCCTATCGGCACCTATATCTGAAATGCCTATCGGCACCAATTTTTGAAATGCCTATCGGAAACTACATCTGAAATGCCTATCAGGCACCTATATTTGAAATGCCTATCGGCAACCATATCTTGAATGCTTATCGGCACCTATATTTGAAATGCCTATCGGCTTTAATATCTGAAATGCCTATCGGCTCCTATTTTTAAAATGCCAATCGGCAACTATATCTGAAATGCCTATCGGCACCTATATCTGAACTGCCTATCGGCACCTATTTTTGAAATGCCTATCGGAAACTACATCTGAAATGCCTATCAGCACCTATATTTGAAATGCCTATCGGCAACCATATCTGAAATGCCTATCGACACCTATATTTGAAATACCTATCGGCTTCTATATCTGAAATGCCTATCGGCACCTATTTTTAAAATGCCAATCGGCAACTATATCTGAAATGCCTATCGGCACCTATATCTGAAGTGCCTATCGGCACCAATTTTTGAAATGCCTATCGGAAACTACATCTGAAATGCCTATCAGCACCTATATTTGAAATGCCTATCGGCAACCATATCTTGAATGCTTATCGGCACCTATATTTGAAATGCCTATCGGCTTTAATATCTGCAATGCCTATCGGCTCCTATTTTTAAAATGCCAATCGGCAACTATATCTGAAATGCCTATCGGCACCTATATCTGAAATGCCTATCTGCACCTATTTTTGAAATGCCTATCGGAAACTACATCTGAAATGCCTATCAGCACCTATATTTAAAATGCCTATCGGCAACCATATCTGGAATGCCTATCGGCACCTATAGTTGAAATGCCTATCGGCTTCTATATCTGAAATGCCTATCGGCACCTATTTTCAAAATGCCAATCGGCAACTATATCTGAAATGCCAATCGGCACCTATATCTGAAATGCCTATCGAAACCTATTTTTGAAATGCCTATCGGAAACTACATCTGAAATGCCTATCAGCACTTATATTTGAAATGCCTATCGGCAACCATATCTGGAATGCCTATCAGCACCTATATTTGAAATGCCTATCGGCTTCTATATCTGAAATGCCTATCGGCACATATTTTTAAAATGCTAATCGGCAACTATATCCGAAATGCCTACCGGCACCTATATCTGAAATGCCTATCGGCACCTATTTTTGAAATGCCTTTCGGAAACTACATCTGAAATGCCTATCTGCTCCTATATTTGAAATGCCTATCGGCAACCATATCTGAAATGCCTATCGCCACCTATATTTGAAATACCTATCGGCCTCTATATCTGAAATACCTATCGGCACCTGTTTTTAAAATGCCAATCGGCAACTATATCTGAAATGCCTATCGGCACCTATATTTGAAATGCCTGTCGGCTTCTCTATCTGAAATGCCTATCGGCACCTATTTTACAAAATGCCAATTGGCAACAATATCTGAAATGCCTATCGGCACCTATATCTGAAATGCCTATCGGCACCTATTTTTGAAATGCCTATCGGAAGCTACATCTGAAATGCCTATCAGCACCTATATTTGAAATGCCTATCGGCAACCATATCTGGAATGCCTATCGGCACCTATATTTGAAATGCCTATCGGCTTCTATATCTAAAATGCCTATCGGCACCTATTTTTAAAATGCCAATCGGCAACTATATCTGAAATGCCTATCGGCACCTATATCTGAAATGCCTATCGGCACCAGTTTTTGAAATGCCTGTCGGAAACTACATCTGAAATGCCTATCAGCACCTATATTTGAAACGCCTATCGGCAACCATATCTGAAATGCTTATCGGCACCTATATTTGAAATGCCTATCGGCTTCAATATCTGAAATGCCTATCGGCTCCTATTTTTAAAATGCCAATCGGCAACTATATCTGAAATGCCTATCCACACCTATATCTGAAATGCCTATCGGCACCAATTTTTGAAATGCCTATCGGAAACTACATATGGAATGCCTATCAGCACCTATATTTGAAATGCCTATCGGCAACCATATCTGGATTGCCTATCGGCACCTATATTTGAAATGCCTATCGGCTTCTATATCTGAAATGCCTATCGACACCTGATTTTAAAATGCCAATCGGCAACTATATCTGAATTGCCTATCGGCACCTATATCTGAAATGCCTATCGGCACCTATTTTTGAAATGCGCATCGGAAACTACATCTGAAATGCCTATCAGCACCTATATTTGAAATGCCTATCGGCAACCATATCTGAAATGCCTATCGACACCTATATTTGAAATACCTATCGGCTTCTATATCTGAAATGCCTATCGGCACCTATTTGAAAATGCTAATCGGAAACTATATCTGAAATGCCTATCGGCACCTATATCTGAAATGCCTATCAACACCTATTTTTGAAATGCCTATCGGAAACTACATCTGAAATGCCTATCAGCACCTATATTTGAAATGCCTATCGGCAACCAATACTGGAATGCCTATCGGCACCTATATTTGAAATGCCTATCGGCTTCTATATCTGAAATGCCTATCGGCACCTATTTAGAAATGCCAATCGGCAACTATATCTGAAATGCCTATCGGCACCTATATCTAAAATGCCTATCGGCACCTTTTTTTTAAATGCCTATCGGAAACTACATCTGAAATGCCTATCAGCACCTATATTTAAATTGCCTATCGGCAACCATATCTGGAATGTCTATCGGCACCTATATTTGAAATGCCTATCGGCTTCTATATCTGAAATGCCTATCGGCACCTATTTTTAAAATGCCAATCGGCAACTATATCTGTAATGCCTATCGGCACCTATATCTGAAATGCCTATCGGCACCTATTTTTGAAATGCCTATCGGAAACTACATCTGAAATGCCTTTCAACACCAATATTTGAAATGCCTATCGGCAACCATATCTGAAATGCCTATCGACACCTATATTTGAAATACCTATCGGCTTCTATATTTGAAATGCCTATCGGCACTTATTTTTAAAATGCCAATCGGCAACTATATCTGAAATGCCTATCGGCACCTATATCTGAAATGCCTATCGGCACCTATATCTGAAATGCCTATCGGCACCAATTTTTGAAATGCCTATCGGAAACTACATCTGAAATGCCTATCAGCACCTATATTTGAAATGCCTATCGGCAACTATATCTGGAATGCCTATCGGCACCTATATTTGAAATGCCTATCGGCTTCTATATCTGAAATGCCTATCGGCACCTATTTTTGAAATGCCTATCGGAAACTGCATCTGAAATGCCTATCAGCACCTATATTTGAAATGCCTATCGGCAACCATATCTGGAATGTCTATCGGCACATATATTTGAAATGCCTATCGGCTTCTATATCTGAAATGCCTATCGGCACCTATTTTTAAAATGCCAATCGGCAACTATATCTGTAATGCCTATCGGCACCTATATCTGAAATGCCTATCGGCACCTATTTTTGAAATGCCTATCGGAAACTACATCTGAAATGCCTATCAGCACCTATATTTGAAATGCCTATCGGCAACCATATCTGGAATGTCTATCGGCACCTATATTTGAAATGCCTATCGGCTTCTATATCTGAAATGCCTAGCGGCACCTTTTTTTTGAAATGCCAATCGGCAACTATATCTGAAATGCCTATCGGCACCTATATCTGAAATGCCTATCGGCACCAATTTTGAAATGCCTATCGGAAACTACATCTTAAATGCTCATCAGAACTTATATTTGAAATGCCTATCGGCACCTATTTTTAAAATGCCAATCGGCAACTATATCTGAAATGCCTATCGGCACCTATATCTGAAATGCCTATCAGCACCAATTTTTGAAATGCTTATCGGAAACTACATCTGAAATGCCTTTCAGCACTTATATTTGAAATGCCACTCGGCAACCATATCTGGAATGCCTATCGGCACCTACATTTGAAATGCCTATCGGCTTCTATATCTGAAATGCCTATCGGCACCTATTTTAAAAATGCCAATCGGCAACTATATCTGAAATGCCTATCGGCACCTATATCTGAAATGCCTATCGGCACCTATTTTTGAAATGCCTATCGGAAACTACATCTGAAATGCCTATCAGCACCTATATTTGAAATGCCTATCGGCAACCATATCTGGAATGTCTATCGGCACCTATATTTGAAATGCCTATCGGCTTCTATATCTGAAATGCCCATCGGCATTTATTTTTAAAATGCCAATCGGCAACTATATCTGAAATGCCTATCGGCACCTATATCCGAAATGCCTATCGGCACCTATTTTTGAAATGCCTATCGGAAATTACATCTGAAATGCCTATCAGCACCTATATTTGAAATGCCTATCGGCAACCATATCTGGAATGCCTATCGGCACCTATATTTGAAATGCATATCGGCTTCTATATCTGAAATGCCTATCGGCACCTATTTTTAAAATGCCAATCGGCAACTATATCTGAAATGCCTACTATCGGCACCTATATCTGAAATGCCTATCGGCACTTATTTTTGAAATGCCTATCGGCACCTATTTTTGAAATGCCTTTCGGAAACTACATCTGAAATGCCTATCTGCTCCTATATTTGAAATGCCTATCGGCACCTATATCTGAAATGCCTATCGGCATCAATTTTTGAAATGCCTATCGGAAACTACATCTAAAATGCCTATCAGCACCTATATTTGAAATGCCTATCGGCAACCATATCTGGAATGCCTATCGGCACCTATATTTGAAATGCCTATCGGCTTCTATATCTGAAATGCCTATCGGCACCTATTTTTAAAATGCCAATTGGCAACTATATCTGAAATGCCTATCGGCACCTATATCTGAAATGTCTATCGGCACCTATTTTTGAAATGCCTATCGGCACCTATTTTTGAAATGCCTTTCGGAAACTACATCTGAAATGCCTATCAGCACCTATATTTGAAATGCCTATCGGCAACCATATCTGAAATGCCTATCGATACCTATATTTGAAATACCTATCGGCTTCTATATCTGAAATGTCTATCGGCACCTGTTTTTAAAATGCCAATCGGCAACTATATCTGAAATGCCTATCGGCACCTATATCTGAAATGCCTATCGGCACCAATTTTTTAAATGCCTATCGGAAACTACATCTGAAATGCCTATCAGCACATATATTTGAAATGCCTATCGGCAACCATATCTGGAATGTCTATCGGCACCTATATTTGAAATGCCTATCGGCTTCTTTATCTGAAATGCCCATCGGCATCTATTTTTAAAATGCCAATCGGCAACTATATCTGAAATGCCTATCGGCACCTATATCTGAAATGCCTATCGGCACCTATTTTTGAAATGCCTATCGGAAATTACATCTGAAATGCCTATCAGCACCTATATTTGAAATGCCTATCGGCAACCATATCTGGAATGCCTATCGGCACCTATATTTGAAATGCATATCGGCTTCTATATCTGAAATGCCTATCGGCACCTATTTTTAAAATGCCAATCGGCAACTATATCTGAAATGCCTATCGGCACATATATCTGAAATGCCTATCGGCACCTATTTTTGAAATGCCTATCGGAAAATACATCTGAAATGCCTATCAGCACCTATATTTGAAATGCCTATCGGCAACCATATCTGGAATGCCTATCGGCACCTATATTTGAAATGCCTATCGGCTTCTATATCTGAAATGCCTATCGGCACCTATTTTTAAAATGCCAATCGGAAACTATATCTGATATGCCTATCGGCACCTATATCTGAAATGCCTATCGGCACCTATTTTTGAAATGCCTATCGGAAACTATATCTGAAATGCCTATCGGCACCTATATCTGAAATGCCTATCGGCACCTATTTTTTTAATTGCCTATCGGAAACTACATCTGAAATGCCTATCAGCACCTATATTTGAAATGCCTATCGGCAACCATATCTGGAATGCCTATCGGCACCTATATTTGAAATGCCTATCGGCTTCTATATCTGAAATGCCTATCGGCACCTATTTTTAAAATGCCAATCGGCAACTATATCCGAAATGCCTACCGGCACCTATATCTGAAATGCCTATCGGCACCTATTTTTGAAATGCCTTTCGGAAACTACATCTGAAATGCCTATCTGCTCCTATATTTGAAATGCCTATCGGCAAATATATCTGAAATGCCTATCGCCACCTATATTTGAAATACCTATCGGCCTCTATATCTGAAATACCTATCGGCACCTGTTTTTAAAATGCCAATCGGCAACTATATCTGAAATGCCTATCGGCACCTATATCTGACATGCCTATCGGCATCAATTTTTGAAATGCCTATCGGAAACTACATTAAAAATGCCTATCAGCACCTATATTTAAAATGCCTATCGGCAACCATATCTGGAATGCCTATCGGCACCTATATTTGAAATGCCTGTCGGCTTCTCTATCTGAAATGCCTATCGGCACCTATTTTTTTAATTGCCTATCGGAAACTATATCTAAAATGCCTATCGGCACCTATTTTTAAAATGCCAATCGGCAACTATATCCGAAATGCCTATCGGCACCTATATCTGAAATGCCTATCGGCACCTATTTTTGAAATGCGCATCGGAAACTACATCTGAAATGCCTATCAGCACCTATATTTGAAATGCCTATCGGCAACCAAATCTGAAATGCCTATCGACACCTATATTTGAAATACCTATCGGCTTCTATATCTGAAATGCCTATCGGCACCTATTTGAAAATGCTAATCGGAAACTATATCTGAAATGCCTATCGGCACCTATATCTGAAATGCCTATCGGCACCTCTTTTTGAAATGCCTATCGGAAACTACATCTGAAATGCCTATCAGCACTTATATTTGAAATGCCTATCGGCAACCAATACTGGAATGCCTATCGGCACCTATATTTGAAATGCCTATCGGCTTATATATCTGAAATGCCTATCGCACCTATTTAAAAATGCCAATCGGCAACTATATCTGAAATGCCTATCGGCACCTATATCTAAGATGCCTATCGGCACCTATTTTTGAAATGCCTATCGGAAACTATATCTGAAATGCCTATCAGCACCTATATTTGAAATGCCTATCGGCAACCATATCTGGAATGTCTATCGGCACCTATATTTGAAATGCCTATCGGCTACTATATCTGAAATGCCTATCGGCACCTATTTTTAAAATGCCAATCGGCAACTATATCTGTAATGCCTATCGGCACCTATATCTGAAATGCCTATCGGCACCTATTTTGAAATGCCTATCGGAAACTACATCTTAAGTGCCTATCAACACCAATATTTGAAATGCCTATCGGCAACCATATCTGAAATGCCTATCGACACCTATATTTGAAATACCTATCGGCTTCTATATTTGAAATGCCTATCGGCACCTATTTTTAAAATGCCAATCGGCAACTATATCTGAAATGCCTATCGGCACCTATATCTGAAATGCCTATCGGCACCTATATCTGAAATGCCTATCGGCACCAATTTTTGAAATGCCTATCGGAAACTACATCTTAAATGCCTATCAGCACCTATATTTGAAATGCCTATCGGCTTCTATATCTGAAATGCCTATCGGCACCTATTTTTGAAATGCCTATCGGAAACTGCATCTGAAATGCCTATCAGCACCTATATTTGAAATGCCTATCGGCAACCATATCTGGAATGTCAATCGGCACCTATATTTGAAATGCCTATCGGCTTCTATATCTGAAATGCCTATCGGCACCTATTTTTAAAATTCCAATCGGCAACTATATCTCTAATGCCTATCGGCACCTATATCTGAAATGCCTATCGGCACCTATTTTTGAAATGCCTATCGCAAACTACATCTGAAATGCCTATCAGCACCTATATTTAAAATGCCTATCGGCAACCATATCTGGAATGTCTATCGGCACCTATATTTGAAATGCCTATCGGCTTCTATATCTGAAATGCCTATCGGCACATTTTTTTGAAATGCTAATCGGCAACTATATCTGAAATGCCTATCGGCACCTATATCTGAAATGCCTATCGGCACCAATTTTTGAAATGCCTATCGGAAACTACATCTTAAATGCCTATCAGCACCTATATTTGAAATGCCTATCGGTACCTATTTTTAAAATGCCAATCGGCAACTATATCTGAAATGCCTATCGGCACCTATATCTGAAATGCCTATCGGCACCAATTTTTGTAATGCCTATCGGAAACTACATCTGAAATGCCTTTCAGCACTTATATTTGAAATGCCACTCGGCAACCATATCTGGAATGCCTATCGGCACCTACATTTGAAATGCCTATCGGCTTCTATATCTGAAATGCCTATCGGCACCTATTTTAAAAATGCCAATCGGCAACTATATCTGAAATGCCTATCGGCACCTATATCTGAAATGCCTATCGGCACCTATTTTTGAAATGCCTATCGGAAATTACATCTGAAATGCCTATCAGCACCTATATTTGAAATGCCTATCGGCAACCATATCTGGAATGTCTATCGGCACCTATATTTGAAATGCCTATCGGCTTCTATATCTGAAATGCCCATCGGCATCTATTTTTAAAATGCCAATCGGCAACTATATCTGAAATGCCTATCGGCACCTATATCTGAAATGCCTATCGGCACCTATTTTTGAAATGCATATCGGAAATTGCATCTGAAATGCCTATCAGCACCTATATTTGAAATGCCTATCGGCAACCATATCTGGAATGCCTATCGGCACCTATATTTGAAATGCATATCGGCTTCTATATCTGAAATGCCTATCGGCACCTATTTTTAAAATGCCAATCGGCAACTATATCTGAAATGCCTATCGGCACATATATCTGAAATGCCTATCGGCACCTATTTTTGAAATGCCTATCGGAAACTGCATCTGAAATGCCTATCAGCACCTATATTTGAAATGCCTATCGGCAATTATATCTGGAATGCCTATCGGCACCTATATTTGAAATGCCTGTCGGCTTCTATATCTGAAATGCCTATCGGCACCTATTTTTAAAATGCCAATCGGAAACTATATCTGATATGCCTATCGGCACCTATATCTGAAATGCCTATCGGCACCTATTTTTGAAATGCCTATCGGAAACTACATCTAAAATGCCTATCGGCACCTATTTTTAAAATGTCAATCGGCAACTATATCTGAAATGCCTATCGGCACCTATATCTGAAATGCCTATCGGCACCTATTTTTTTAATTGCCTATCGGAAACTACATCTGAAATGCCTATCAGCACCTATATTTGAAATGCCTATCGGCAACCATATCTGAAATGCCTATCGGCACCTATTTTTAAAATGCCAATCGGCAACTATATCCGAAATGCCTACCGGCACCTATATCTGAAATGCCTATCGGCACCTATTTTTGAAATGCCTTTCGACAACTACATCTGAAATGCCTATCTGCTCCTATATTTGAAATGCCTATCGGCAACCATATCTAAAATGCCTATCGCCACCTATATTTGAAATACATATCGGCCTCTATATCTGAAATACCTATCGGCACCTGTTTTTAAAATGCCAATCGGCAACTATATCTGAAATGCCTATCGGCACCTATATCTGACATGCCTATCGGCATCAATTTTTGAAATGCCTATCGGAAACTACATTAAAAATGCCTATCAGCACCTATATTTGAAATGCCTATCGGCAACCATATCTCGAATGCCTATCGGCACCTATATTTGAAATGCCTGTCGGCTTCTATATCTGAAATGCCTATCGGCACCTATTTTACAAAATGCCAATTGGCAACAATATCTGAAATGCCTATCGGCACCTATATCTGAAATGCCTATCGGCACCTATTTTTGAAATGCCTATCGGAAACTACATTAAAAATGCCTATCAGCACCTATATTTGAAATGCCTATCGGCAACCATATCCGGGAAACCTATCGGCACCTATATTTGAAATGTCTGTCGGCTTCTATATCTAAAATGCCTATCGGCACCTATTTTACAAAATGCCAATTGGCAACAATATCTGAAATGCCTATCGGCGCCTATATCTGAAATGCCTATCGGCACCTATTTTTGAAATGCCTATCGGAAGCTACATCTGAAATGCCAATCAGCACCTATATTTGAAATGCCTATCGGCAACAATATCTGGAATGCCTATCGGCACCCGTATTTGAAATGCCTATCGGCTTCTATATCTGAAATGCCTATCGGCACCTATTTTTAAAATGCCAATCGGTAAATATATCTGAAATGCCTATCGGCACCTATATCTGAAATGCCTATCGGCACCAATTTTAGAAATGCCTATCGGAAACTACATATGGAATGCCTATCAGCACCTATATTTAAATGCCTATCGGCAACCATATCTGGAATGCCTATCGGCACCTATATTTGAAATGCCTATCGGCTTCTATATCTGAAATGCCTATCGACACCTATTTCTAAAATGCCAATCGGCAACTATATCTGAAATGC
Organism: Venustoraphidia nigricollis; assembly: GCA_034508555.1. Lineage (NCBI taxonomy): Eukaryota > Metazoa > Arthropoda > Insecta > Raphidioptera > Raphidiidae > Venustoraphidia > Venustoraphidia nigricollis. The sequence continues at coordinate 14,624 of JAVRKA010001328.1, forward strand.
CTATCTGCACCTATATCTGAAATGCCTATCGGCACCTATTTTTGAAATGCGCATCGGAAACTACATCTGAAATGCCTATCAGCACCTATATTTGAAATGCCTATCGGCAACCATATCTGAAATGCCTATTGACACCTATATTTGAAATACCTATCGGCTTCTATATCTGAAATGCCTATCGGCACCTATTTAAAAATGCCAATCGGCAACTATATCTGAAATGCCTATCGGCACCTATATCTAAAATGCCTATCAGCACCTATTTTTGAAATGCCTATCGGAAACTACATCTGAAATGCCTATCAGCTCCTATATTTGAAATGCCTATCGGCAACCATATCTGGAATGTCTATCGGCACCTATATTTGAAATGCCTATCGGCTTCCATATCTGAAATGCCTATCGGCACCTATTTTTAAAATGCCAATCGGCAACTATATCTGTAATGCCTATCGGCACCTATATCTGAAATGCCTTTCGGCACCTATTTTTGAAATGCCTATCGGAAACTACATCTGAAATGCCTATCAACACCAATATTTGAAATGCCTATCGGCAACCATATCTGAAATGCCTATCTACAACTATATTTGAAATACCTATCGGCTTCTATATTTGAAATGCCTATCGGCACCTATTTTTAAAATGCCAATCGGCAACTATATCTGAAATGCCTATCGGCACCTATATCTGAAATGCCTATCGGCACCTATATCTGAAATGCCTATCGGCACCAATTTTTTTAATGCCTATCGGAAACTACATCTGAAATGCCTATCAGCACCTATATTTGAAATGCCTATCGGCAACTATATCTGGAATGCCTATCGGCACCTATATTTGAAATGCCTATCGGCTTCTATATCTGAAATGCCTATCGACACCTATTTTTGAAATGTTTATCGGAAACTACATCTGAAATGCCTATCAGCACCTATATTTGAAATGCCTATCGGCAACCATATCTGGAATGTCTATCGGCACCTATATTTGAAATGCCTATCGGCTTCTATAT
>JAVRKA010001329.1:0-15622 GCA_034508555.1 Venustoraphidia nigricollis
TAGATATGGTTGCCGATAGGCATTTCAAATATAAGTGCTGATAGGCATTTCAGATGTAGTTTCCGATAGGCATTTCAAAAATAGGTGTCGATAGGCATTTCAGATATAGGTGCCGATAGGCATTTCAGATATAGAAGCCGATAGGCATTTCAAATATAGGTGCCGACAGGCATTCCAGATATGGTTGCCGATAGGCATTTCAAATATAGGTGCTGATAGGCATTTCAGATGTAGTTTCCGATAGGCATTTCAAAAATAGGTGTCGATAGGCATTTCAGATATAGGTGTCGATAGGCATTTCAGATATAGGTGTCGATAGGCATTTCAGATATAGGTGTCGATAGGCATTTCAGATATAGGTGTCGATAGGCATTTCAGATATAGGTGTCGATAGGCATTTCAGATACTGGTGTCGATAGGCATTTCAGATATAGGTGCCGATAGGCATTTCAGATATAGAAGCCGATAGGCATTTCAAATATAGGTGCCGATAGGCATTCCAGATATGGTTGCCGATAGGCATTTTAAATATAGGTGCTGATAGGCATTTCAGATGTAGTTTCCGATAGGCATTTCAAAAATAGGTGTCGATAGGCATTTCAGATATAGGTGTCGATAGGCATTTCAGATATAGGTGTCGATAAGCATTTCAGATATAGGTGTCGATAGGCATTTCAGATATAGGTGTCGATAGGTATTTCAGATATAGGTGTCGATAGGCATTTCAGATATAGGTGTCGATAGGCATTTCAGTTATAGGTGTCGATAGGCATTTCAGATATAGGTGTCGATAGGCATTTTCAGATATAGGTGTCGATGGGCATTTCAGATATAGGTGTCGATAGGAATTTCAGATATAGGTGTCGATAGGCATTTCAGATATAGGTGCCGATAGGCATTTCAGATATAGAAGCCGATAGGCATTTCAAATATAGGTGCCGATAGGCATTCCAGATATGGTTGCCGATAGGCATTTCAAATATAGGTGCTGATAGGCATTTCAGATGTAGTTTCCGATAGGCATTTCAAAAATAGGTGTCGATAGGCATTTCAGATATATTTGTCGATAGGCATTAAGATATAGGTGTCGATAGGCATTTCAGATATAGGTGTCGATAGGCATTTCAGATATAGGTGTCGATAGGCATTTCAGATATAGGTGCCGATAGGCATTTCAGATATAGTTGCCGATTGGCATTTTAAAAATAGGTGCCGATAGGCATTTCAGATATAGAAGCCGATAGGCATTTCAAATATAGGTGCCGATAGGCATTGCAGATATGGTTGCCGATAGGCATTTCAAATATAGGTGCTGATAGGCATTTCAGATGTAGTTTCCGATAGGCATTTCAAAAATAGGTGTCGATAGGCATTTCAGATATAGGTGTCGATAGGCATTTCAGATATATGTGTCGATAGGCATTTCAGATATAGGTGTCGATAGGCATTTCAGATATAGGTGTCGATAGGCATTTCAGATATAGGTGTCGATAGGCATTTCAGATATAGGTGTCGATAGGCATTTCAGATATAGGTGTCGATAGGCATTTCAGATATAGGTGCCGATAGGCATTTCAGATATAGTTGCCGATTGGCATTTTAAAAATAGGTGCCGATAGGCATTTCAGATATAGAAGCCGATAGGCATTTCAAATATAGGTGCCGATAGGCATTCCAGATATGGTTGCCGATAGGCATTTCAAATATAGGTGCTGATAGGCATTTCAGATGTAGTTTCCGATAGGCATTTCAAAAATAGGTGTCGATAGGCATTTCAGATATAGGTGTCGATAGGCATTTCAGATATAGGTGTCGATAGGCATTTCAGATATAGGTGTCGATAGGCATTTCAGATATAGGTGTCGATAGGCATTTCAGATATAGGTGTCGATAGGCATTTCAGATATATGTGTCGATAGGCATTTCAGATATAGGTGCCGATAGGCATTTCAGATATAGTTGCCGATTGGCATTTTAAAAATAGGTGCCGATAGGCATTTTAGATATAGAAGCCGATAGGCATTTCAAATATAGGTGCCGATAGGCATTCCAGATATGGTTGCCGATAGGCATTTTAAATATAGGTGCTGATAGGCATTTCAGATGTAGTTTCCGATAGGCATTTCAAAAATAGGTGTCGATAGGCATTTCAGATATAGGTGTCGATAGGCATTTCAGATATAGGTGTCGATAAGCATTTCAGATATAGGTGTCGATAGGCATTTCAGATATAGGTGTCGATAGGCATTTCAGATATAGGTGTCGATAGGCATTTTAGATATAGGTGTCGATAGGCATTTCAGATATAGGTGTCGATAGGCATTTCAGATATAGGTGCCGATAGGCATTTCAGATATAGTTGCCGATTGGCATTTTAAAAATAGGTGCCGATAAGCATTTCAGATATAGAAGCCGATAGGCATTTCAAATATAGGTGCCGATAGGCATTCCAGATATGGTTGCCGATAGGCATTTCAAATATAGGTGCTGATAGGCATTTCAGATGTAGTTTCCGATAGGCATTTCAAAAATAGGTGTCGATAGGCATTTCAGATATAGGTGTCGATAGGCATTTCAGATATAGGTGTCGATAGGCATTTCAGATATAGGTGTCGATAGGCATTTCAGATATAGGTGTCGATAGGCATTTCAGATATAGGTGTCGATAGGCATTTCAGATATAGGTGTCGATAGGCATTTCAGATATAGGTGTCGATAGGCATTTCAGATATAGGTGTCGATAGGCATTTCAGATATAGGTGTCGATAGGCCTTTCAGATATATGTGTCGATAGGCATTTCAGATATAGGTGTCGATAGGCATTTCAGATATAGGTGTCGATAGGCATTTCAGATATAGGTGCCGATAGGCATTTCAGATATAGTTGCCGATTGGCATTTTAAAAATAGGTGCCGATAGGCATTTCAGATATAGAAGCCGATAGGCATTTCAAATATAGGTGCTGATAGGCATTTCAGATGTAGTTTCCGATAGGCATTTCAAAAATAGGTGTCGATAGGCATTTTAGATATAGGTGTCGATAGGCATTTCAGATATAGGTGTCGATAGGCATTTCAGATATAGGTGTCGATAGGCATTTCAGATATAGGTGTCGATAGGCATTTCAGATATAGGTGTCGATAGGCATTTCAGATATAGGTGTCGATAGGCATTTCAGATATAGGTGTCGATAGGCATTTCAGATATAGGTGCCGATAGGCATTTCAGATATAGTTGCCGATTGGCATTTTAAAAATAGGTGCCGATAGGCATTTCAGATATAGAAGCCGATAGGCATTTCAAATATAGGTGCCGATAGGCATTCCAGATATGGTTGCCGATAGGCATTTCAAATATAGGTGCTGATAGGCATTTCAGATGTAGTTTCCGATAGGCATTTCAAAAATAGGTGTCGATAGGCATTTCAGATATAGGTGTCGATAGGCATTTCAGATATAGGTGTCGATAGGCATTTCAGATATAGGTGTCGATAGGCATTTCAGATATAGGTGTCGATAGGCATTTCAGATATAGGTGTCGATAGGCATTTCAGATATATGTGTCGATAGGCATTTCAGATATAGGTGCCGATAGGCATTTCAGATATAGTTGCCGACTGGCATTTTAAAAATAGGTGCCGATAGGCATTTCAGATATAGAAGCCGATAGGCATTTCAAATATAGGTGCCGATAGGCATTCCAGATATGGTTGCCGATAGGCATTTTAAATATAGGTGCTGATAGGCATTTCAGATGTAGTTTCCGATAGGCATTTCAAAAATAGGTGTCGATAGGCATTTCAGATATAGGTGTCGATAGGCATTTCAGATATAGGTGTCGATAAGCATTTCAGATATAGGTGTCGATAGGCATTTCAGATATAGGTGTCGATAGGCATTTCAGATATAGGTGTCGATAGGCATTTTAGATATAGGTGTCGATAGGCATTTCAGATATAGGTGTCGATAGGCATTTCAGATATAGGTGCCGATAGGCATTTCAGATATAGTTGCCGATTGGCATTTTAAAAATAGGTGCCGATAAGCATTTCAGATATAGAAGCCGATAGGCATTTCAAATATAGGTGCCGATAGGCATTCCAGATATGGTTGCCGATAGGCATTTCAAATATAGGTGCTGATAGGCATTTTAGATGTAGTTTCCGATAGGCATTTCAAAAATAGGTGTCGATAGGCATTTCAGATATAGGTGTCGATAGGCATTTCAGATATAGGTGTCGATAGGCATTTCAGATATAGGTGTCGATAGGCATTTCAGATATAGGTGTCGATAGGCATTTCAGATATAGGTGTCGATAGGCATTTCAGATATAGGTGTCGATAGGCATTTCAGATATAGGTGTCGATAGGCATTTCAGATATAGGTGTCGATAGGCATTTCAGATATAGGTGTCGATAGGCATTTCAGATATAGGTGTCGATAGGCATTTCAGATATAGGTGTCGATAGGCATTTCAGATATAGGTGTCGATAGGCATTTCAGATATAGGTGTCGATAGGCATTTCAGATATAGGTGCCGATAGGCATTTCAGATATAGGTGCCGATAGGCATTTCAGATATAGTTGCCGATTGGCATTTTAAAAATAGGTGCCGATAGGCATTCCAGATATGGTTGCCGATAGGCATTTCAAATATAGGTGCTGATAGGCATTTCAGATGTAGTTTCCGATAGGCATTTCAAAAATAGGTGTCGATAGGCATTTCAGATATAGGTGTCGATAGGCATTTCAGATATAGGTGTCGATAGGCATTTCAGATATAGGTGTCGATAGGCATTTCAGATATAGGTGTCGATAGGCATTTCAGATATAGGTGTCGATAGGCATTTCAGATATAGGTGTCGATAGGCATTTCAGATATAGGTGTCGATAGGCCTTTCAGATATAGGTGCCGATAGGCATTTCAGATATAGTTGCCGATTAGCATTTTAAAAATAGGTGCCGATAGGCATTTCAGATATAGAAGCCGATAGGCATTTCAAATATAGGTGCCGATAGGCATTCCAGATATGGTTGCCGATAGGCATTTCAAATATAGGTGCTGATAGGCATTTCAGATGTAGTTTCCGATAGGCATTTCAAAAATAGGTGTCGATAGGCATTTCAGATATAGGTGTCGATAGGCATTTCAGATATAGGTGTCGATAGGCATTTCAGATATAGGTGTCGATAGGCATTTCAGATATAGGTGTCGATAGGCATGTCAGATATAGGTGTCGATAGGCATTTCAGATATAGGTGTCGATAGGCATTTCAGATATAGGTGTCGATAGGCATTTCAGATATAGGTGCCGATAGGCATTCCAGATATGGTTGCCGATAGGCATTTCAAATATAGGTGCTGATAGGCATTTCAGATGTAGTTTCCGATATGCATTTCAAAAATAGGTGTCGATAGGCATTTCAGATATAGGTGTCGATAGGCATTTCAGATATAGGTGTCGATAGGCATTTCAGATATAGGTGTCGATAGGCATTTCAGATATAGGTGTCGATAGGCATTTCAGATATAGTTGCCGATACGCATTTTAAAAATAGGTGCCGATAGGCATTTCAGATATAGAAGCCGATAGGCATTTCAAATATAGGTGCCGATAGGCATTCCAGATATGGTTGCCGATAGGCATTTCAAATATAGGTGCTGATAGGCATTTCAGATGTAGTTTCCGATAGGCATTTCAAAAATAGGTTTCAATAGGCATTTCAGATATAGGTGTCGATAGGCATTTCAGATATAGGTGTCGATAGGCATTTCAGATATAGGTGTCGATAGGCATTTCAGATATAGGTGTCGATAGGCATTTCAGATATAGGTGTCGATAGGCATTTCAGATATAGGTGTCGATAGGCATTTCAGATATAGGTGTCGATAGGCATTTCAGATATAGGTGCCGATAGGCATTTCAGATATAGTTGCCGATTGGCATTTTAAAAATAGGTGCCGATAGGCATTTCAGATATAGAAGCCGATAGGCATTTCAAATATAGGTGCCGATAGGCATTCCAGATATGGTTGCCGATAGGCATTTCAAATATAGGTGCTGATAGGCATTTCAGATGTAGTTTCCGATAGGCATTTCAAAAATAGGTGTCGATAGGCATTTCAGATATAGGTGTCGATAGGCATTTCAGATATAGGTGTCGATAGGCATTTCAGATATAGGTGTCGATAGGCATTTCAGATATAGGTGTCGATAGGCATTTCAGATATAGGTGTCGATAGGCATTTCAGATATAGGTGTCGATAGGCATTTCAGATATAGGTGTTGATAGGCATTTCAGATATAGGTGTCGATAGGCATTTCAGATATAGGTGCCGATAGGCATTTCAGATATAGTTGCCGATTGGCATTTTCAAAATAGGTGCCGATAGGCATTTCAGATATAGAAGCCGATAGGCATTTCAAATATAGGTGCCGATTGGCATTCCAGATATGGTTGCCGATAGGCATTTCAAATATAGGTGCTGATAGGCATTTCAGATGTAGTTTTCGATAGGCATTTCAAAAATAGGTGTCGATAGGCATTTCAGATATAGGTGTCGATAGGCATTTCAGATATAGGTGTCGATAGGCATTTCAGATATAGGTGTCGATAGGCATTTCAGATATAGGTGTCGATAGGCATTTCAGATATAGGTGTCGATAGGCATTTCAGATATAGGTGTCGATAGGCATTTCAGATATAGGTGTCGATAGGCATTTCAGATATAGGTGTCGATAGGCATTTCAGATATAGGTGCCGATAGGCATTTCAGATATAGTTGCCGATTGGCATTTTAAAAATAGGTGCCGATAGGCATTTCAGATATAGGTGTCGATAGGCATTTCAGATATAGGTGTCGATAGGCATTTCAGATATAGGTGTCGATAGGCATTTCAGATATAGGTGCCGATAGGCATTTCAGATATAGTTGCCGATTGGCATTTTAAAAATAGGTGCCGATAGGCATTTCAGATATAGAAGCCGATAGGCATTTCAAATATAGGTGCCGATAGGCATTCCAGATATGGTTGCCGATAGGCATTTCAAATATAGGTGCTGATAGGCATTTCAGATGTTGTTTCCGATAGGCATTTCAAAAATAGGTGTCGATAGGCATTTCAGATATAGGTGTCGATCGGCATTTTAGATATAGGTGTCGATAGGCATTTCAGATATAGGTGTCGATAGGCATTTCAGATATAGGTGTCGATAGGCATTTCAGATATAGGTGTCGATAGGCATTTCAGATATAGGTGTCGATAGGCATTTCAGATATAGGTGTCGATAGGCATTTCAGATATAGGTGCCGATAGGCATTTCAGATATAGTTGCCGATTGGCATTTTAAAAATAGGTGCCGATAGGCATTTCAGATATAGAAGCCGATAGGCATTTCAAATATAGGTGCCGATAGGCATTCCAGATATGGTTGCCGATAGGCATTTCAAATATAGGTGCTGATAGGCATTTCAGATGTAGTTTCCGATAGGCATTTCAAAAATAGGTGTCGATAGGCATTTCAGATATAGGTGTCGATAGGCATTTCAGATATAGGTGTCGATAGGCATTTCAGATATAGGTGTCGATAGGCATTTCAGATATAGGTGTCGATAGGCATTTCAGATATAGGTGTCGATAGGCATTTCAGATATAGGTGTCGATAGGCATTTCAGATATAGGTGCCGATAGGCATTTCAGATATAGGTGTCGATAGGCATTTCAAATATAGGTGCCGATAGGCATTCCAGATATGGTTGCCGATAGGCATTTCAAATATAGGTGCTGATAGGCATTTCAGATGTAGTTTCCGATAGGCATTTCAAAAATAGGTGTCGATAGGCATTTCACATATAGGTGTCGATAGGCATTTCAGACATAGGTGTTGATAAGCATTTCAGATATAGGTGTCGATAGGCATTTCAGATATAGGTGTCGATAGGCATTTCAGATATAGGTGTCGATAGGCATTTCAGATATAGGTGTCGATAGGCATTTGAGATATAGGTGTCGATAGGCATTTCAGATATAGGTGCCGATAGGCATTTCAGATATAGTTGCCGATTGGCATTTTAAAAATGGGTGCCGATAGGCATTTCAGATATAGAAGCCGATAGGCATTTCAAATATAGGTGCCGATAGGCATTCCAGATATGGTTGCCGATAGGCATTTCAAATATAGGTGCTAATAGGCATTTCAGATGTAGTTTCCGATAGGCATTTCAAAAATAGGTGTCGATAGGCATTTCAGATATAGGTGTCGATAGGCATTTCAGATATAGGTGTCGATAGGCATTTCAGATATAGGTGTCGATAGGCATTTCAGATATAGGTGTCGATAGGCATTTCAGATATAGGTGTCGATAGGCATTTCAGATATAGGTGTCGATAGGCATTTCAGATATAGGTGTCGATAGGCATTTCAGATATAGGTGCCGATAGGCGTTTCAGATATAGTTGCCGATTGGCATTTTAAAAATATGTGAAGATAGGCATTTCAGATATAGAAGCCGATAGGCATTTCAAATATAGGTGCCGATAGGCATTCCAGATATGGTTGCCGATAGGCATTTCAAATATAGGTGCTGATAGGCATTTTAGATGTAGTTTCCGATAGGCATTTCAAAAATAGGTGTCGATAGGCATTTCAGATATAGGTGTCGATAGGCATTTCAGATATAGGTGTCGATAGGCATTTCAGATATAGGTGTCGATAGGCATTTCAGATATAGGTGTCGATAGGCATTTCAGATATAGGTGTCGATAGGCATTTCAGATATAGGTGTCGATAGGCATTTCAGATATAGGTGTCGATAGGCATTTCAGATATAGGTGTCGATAGGCATTTCAGATATAGGTGTCGATAGGCATTTCAGATATAGGTGTCGATAGGCATTTCAGATATAGGTGTCGATAAGCATTTCAGATATAGGTGCCGATAGGCATTTCAGATATAGGTGCCGATAGGCATTTCAGATATAGTTGCCGATTGGCATTTTAAAAATAGGTGCCGATAGGCATTTCAGATATAGAAGCCGATAGGCATTTCAAATATAGGTGCCGATAGGCATTCCAGATATGGTTGCCGATAGGCATTTCAAATATAGGTGCTGATAGGCATTTCAGATGTAGTTTCCGATAGCCATTTCAAAAATAGGTGTCGATAGGCATTTCAGATATAGGTGTCGATAGGCATTTCAGATATAGGTGTCGATAGGCATTTCAGATATAGGTGTCGATAGGCATTTCAGATATAGGTGTCGATAGGCATTTCAGATATAGGTGTCGATAGGCATTTCAGATATAGGTGTCGATAGGCATTTCAGATATAGGTGCCGATAGGCATTTCAGATATAGTTGCCGATTGGCATTTTAAAAATAGGTGCCGCTAGGCATTTCAGATATAGAAGCCGATAGGCATTTCAAATATAGGTGCCGATAGGCATTCCAGATATGGTTGCCGATAGGCATTTTAAATATAGGTGCTGATAGGCATTTCAGATGTAGTTTCCGATAGGCATTTCAAAAATAGGTGTCGATAGGCATTTCAGATATAGGTGTCGATAGGCATTTCAGATATAGGTGTCGATAGGCATTTCAGATATAGGTGTCGATAGGCATTTCAGATATAGGTGTCGATAGGCATTTAAGATATAGGTGTCGATAGGCATTTCATATATAGGTGTCGATAGGAATTTCAGATATAGGTGTCGATAGGCATTTCAGATATAAGTGTCGATAGGCATTTCAGATATAGGTGTCGATAGGCATTTCAGATATAGGTGTCGATAGGCATTTCAGATATAGGTGTCGATAGGCATTTCAGATATAGGTGCCTATAGGCATTTCAGATATAGGTGCCGATAGGCATTTCAGATATAGTTGCCGATTGGCATTTTAAAAATAGGTGCCGGTAGGCATTTCAGATATAGAAGCCGATAGGCATTTCAAATATAGGTGCCGATAGGCATTCCAGATATGGTTGCCGATAGGCATTTCAAATATAGGTGCTGATAGGCATTTCAGATGTAGTTTCCGATAGGCATTTCAAAAATCGGTGTCGATAGGCATTTCAGATATAGGTGTCGATAGGCATTTCAGATATAGGTGTCGATAGGCATTTCAGATATAGGTGTTGATAGGCATTTCAGATATAGGTGTTGATAGGCATTTCAGATATAGGTGTCGATAGGCATTTCAGATATAGGTGTCGATAGGCATTTCAGATATAGGTGTCGATAGGCCTTTCAGATATAGGTGCCGATAGGCATTTCAGATATAGTTGCCGATTGGCATTTTAAAATATAATTGCCGATAGGCATTTCAGATATAGAAGCCGATAGGCATTTCAAATATAGGTGCCGATAGGCATTCCAGATATGGTTGCCGATAGGCATTTCAAATATAGGTGCTGATAGGCATTTCAGATGTTGTTTCCGATAGGCATTTCAAAAATAGGTGTCGATAGGCATTTCAGATATAGGTGTCGATAGGCATTTCAGATATAGGTGTCGATAGGCATGTCAGATATAGGTGTCGATAGGCATTTTAGATATAGGTGTCGATTGGCATTTCAGATATAGGTGTCGATAGGCATTTCAGATATAGGTGTCGATAGGCATTTCAGATATAGGTGTCGATAGGCATTTCAGATATAGGTGTCGATAGGCATTTCAGATATAGGTGCCGATAGGCATTTCAGATATAGTTGCCGATTGGCATTTTAAAAATAGGTGCCGATAGGCATTTCAGATATAGAAGCCGATAGGCATTTTAAATATAGGTGCCGATAGGCATTCCAGATATGGTTGCCGATAGGCATTTCAAATATAGGTGCTGATAGGCATTTCAGATGTAGTTTCCGATAGGCATTTCAAAAATAGGTGTCGATAGGCATTTCAAATATAGGTGTCGATAGGGATTTCAGATATAGGTGTCGATAGGCATTTCAGATATAGGTGTCGATAGGCATTTCAGATATAGGTGACGATAGGCATTTCAGATATAGTTGCCGATTGGCATTTTAAAAATAGGTGCCGATAGGCATTTCAGATATAGAAGCCGATAGGCATTTCAAATATAGGTGCCGATAGGCATTCCAGATATGGTTGCCGATAGGCATTTCAAATATAGGTGCTGATAGGCATTTCAGATGTAGTTTCCGATAGGCATTTCAAAAATAGGTGTCGATAGGCATTTCAGATATAGGTGTCGATAGGCATTTCAGATATAGGTGTCGATAGGCATTTCAGATATAGGTGTCGATAGGCATTTCAGATATAGGTGTCGATAGGCATTTCAGATATAGGTGCCGATAGGCATTTCAGATATAGTTGCCGATTGGCATTTTAAAAATAGGTGCCGATAGGCATTTCAGATATAGAAGCCGATAGGCATTTCAAATATAAGTGCCGATAGGTATTCCAGATATGGTTGCCGATAGGCATTTCAAATATAGGTGCTGATAGGCATTTCAGATGTAGTTTCCGATAGGCATTACAAAAATAGGTGTCGATAGGCATTTCAGATATAGGTGTCGATAGGCATTTCAGATATAGGTGTCGATAGGCATTTCAGATATAGGTGTCGATAGGCATTTCAGATATAGGTGTCGATAGGCATTTCAGATATAGGTGTCGATAGGCATTTCAGATATAGGTGTCGATAGGCATTTCAGATATAGGTGTCGATAGGCATTTCAGATATAGGTGCCGATAGGCATTTCAGATATAGTTGCCGATTGGCATTTTAAAAATAGGTGCCGATAGGCATTTCAGATATAGAAGCCGATAGGCATTTCAAATATAGGTGCCGATAGGCATTCCAGATATGGTTGCCGATAGGCATTTCAAATATAGGTGCTGATAGGCATTTCAGATGTAGTTTCCGATAGGCATTTCAAAAATAGGTGTCGATAGGCATTTCAGATATAGGTGTCGATAGGCATTTCAGATATAGGTGTCGATAGGCATTTCAGATATAGGTGTCGATAGGCATTTCAGATATAGGTGTCGATAGGCATTTCAGATATAGGTGTCGATAGGCATTTCAGATATAGGTGTCGATAGGCATTTCAGATATAGGTGTCGATAGGCATTTCAGATATAGGTGTCGATAGGCATTTCAGATATAGGTGCCGATAGGCATTTCAGATATAGTTGCCGATTGGCATTTTAAAAATAGGTGCCGATAGGCATTTCAGATATAGAAGCCGATAGGCATTTCAAATATAGGTGCCGATTGGCATTCCAGATATGGTTGCCGATAGGCATTTCAAATATAGGTGCTGATAGGCATTTCAGATGTAGTTTCCGATAGGCATATCAAAAATAGGTGTCGATAGGCATTTCAGATATAGGTGTCGATAGGCATTTCAGATATAGGTGTCGATAGGCATTTCGGATATAGGTGTCGATAGGCATTTCAGATATAGGTGTCGATAGGCATTTCAGATATGGGTGCCGATAGGCATTTCAGATATAGGTGTCGATAGGCATTTCAGATATAGGTGTCATTAGGCATTTCAGATATAGGTGTCGATAGGCATTTCAGATATAGGTGTCGATAGGCATTTCAGATATAGGTGTCGATAAGCATTTCAGATATAGGTGTCGATAGGCATTTCAGATATAGGTGTCGATAGGCATTTCAGATATAGGTGTCGATAGGCATTTCAGATATAGGTGTCGATAGGCATTTCAGATATAGGTGTCGATAGGCATTTCAGATATAGGTGCCGATAGGCATTTCAGATATAGTTGCCGATTGGCATTTTAAAAATAGGTGCCGATAGGCATTTCAGATATAGAAGCCGATAGGCATTTCAAATATAGGTGCCGATAGGTATTCCAGATATGGTTGCCGATAGGCATTTCAAATATAGGTGCTGATAGGCATTTCAGATGTAGTTTCCGATAGGCATTACAAAAATAGGTGTCGATAGGCATTTCAGATATAGGTGTCGATAGGCATTTCAGATATAGGTGTCGATAGGCATTTCAGATATAGGTGTCGATAGGCATTTCAGATATAGGTGTCGATAGGCATTTCAGATATAGGTGTCGATAGGCATTTCAGATATAGGTGCCGATAGGCATTTCAGATATAGTTGCCGATTGGCATTTTAAAAATAGGTGCCGATAGGCATTTCAGATATAGAAGCCGATAGGCATTTCAAATATAGGTGCCGATAGGCATTCCAGATATGGTTGCCGATAGGCATTTCAAATATAGGTGCTGATAGGCATTTCAGATGTAGTTTCCGATAGGCATTTCAAAAATAGGTGTCGATAGGCATTTCAGATATAGGTGTCGATAGGCATTTCAGATATAGGTGTCGATAGGCATTTCAGATATAGGTGTCGATAGGCATTTCAGATATAGGTGTCGATAGGCATTTCAGATATAGGTGTCGATAGGCATTTCAGATATAGGTGTCGATAGGCATTTCAGATATAGGTGTCGATAGGCATTTCAGATATAGGTGCCGATAGGCATTTCAGATATAGTTGCCGATTGGCATTTTAAAAATAGGTGCCGATAGGCATTTCAGATATAGAAGCCGATAGGCATTTCAAATATAGGTGCCGATTGGCATTCCAGATATGGTTGCCGATAGGCATTTCAAATATAGGTGCTGATAGGCATTTCAGATGTAGTTTCCGATAGGCATATCAAAAATAGGTGTCGATAGGCATTTCAGATATAGGTGTCGATAGGCATTTCAGATATAGGTGTCGATAGGCATTTCGGATATAGGTGTCGATAGGCATTTCAGATATAGGTGTCGATAGGCATTTCAGATATAGGTGTCGATAGGCATTTCAGATATAGGTGTCGATAGGCATTTCAGATATAGGTGTCGATAGGCATTTCAGATATAGGTGTCGATAGGCATTTCAGATATAGGTGTCGATAGGCATTTCAGATATAGGTGTCGATAGGCATTTCAGATATAGGTGCCGATAGGCATTTCAGATATAGAAGCCGATAGGCATTTCAAATATAGGTGCCGATAGGCATTCCAGATATGGTTGCCGATAGGCATTTCAAATATAGGTGCTGATAGGCATTTCAGATGTAGTTTCCGATAGGCATTTCAAAAATAGGTGTCGATAGGCATTTCAGATATAGGTGTCGATAGGCATTTCAGATATAGGTGTCGATAGGCATTTCAGATATAGGTGTCGATAGGCATTTCAGATATAGGTGTCGATAGGCATTTCAGATATAGGTGTCGATAGGCATTTCAGATATAGGTGTCGATAGGCATTTCAGATATAGGTGTCGATAGGCATTTCAGATATAGGTGTCGATAGGCATTTCAGATATAGGTGCCGATAGGCATTTCAGATATAGGTGTCGATAGGCATTTCAGATATAGGTGTCGATAGGCATTTCAGATATAGGTGTCGATAGGCATTTCAGATATAGGTGTCGATAGGCATTTCAGATATAGGTGTCGATAGGCATTTCAGATATAGGTGCCGATAGGCATTTCAGATATAGTTGCCGATTGGCATTTTAAAAATAGGTGCCGATAGGCATTTTATATATAGAAGCCGATAGGCATTTCAAATATAGGTGCCGATAGGCATTCCAGATATGGTTGCCGATAGGCATTTCAAATATAGGTGCTGATAGGCATTTCAGATGTAGTTTCCGATAGGCATTTCAAAAATTTGTGTCGATAGGCATTTCAGATATAGGTGTCGATAGGCATTTCAGATATAGGTGTCGATAGGCATTTCAGATATAGGTGTCGATAGGCATTTCAGATATAGGTGTCGATAGGCATTTCAGATATAGGTGTCGATAGGCATTTCAGATATAGGTGCCGATAGGCATTTCAGATATAGTTGCCGATTGGCATTTTTAAAATAGGTGCCGATAGGCATTTCAGATATAAAAGCCGATAGGCATTTCAAATATAGGTGCCGATAGGCATTCCAGATATGGTTGCCGATAGGCATTTCAAATATAGGTGCTGATAGGCATTTCAGATGTAGTTTCCGATAGGCATTTCAAAAATCGGTGTCGATAGGCATTTCAGATATAGGTGTCGATAGGCATTTCAGATATAGGTGTCGATAGGCATTTCAGATATAGGTGTCGATAGGCATTTCAGATATAGGTGTCGATAGGCATTTCAGATATAGGTGTCGATAGGCATTTCAGATATAGGTGTCGATAGGCATTTCAGATATAGGTGTCAATAGGCATTTCAGATATAGGTGTCGATAGGCCTTTCAGATATAGGTGCCGATAGGCTTTCAGATATAGTTGCCGATTGGCATTTTAAAAATAGGTGCCGATAGGCATTTCAGATATAGAAGCCGATAGGCATTTCATTTATATAGGTGCCGATAGGCATTCCAGATATGGTTGCCGATAGGCATTTCAAATATAGGTGCTGATAGGCATTTCAGATGTAGTTTCCGATAGGCATTTCAAAAATAGGTGTCGATAGGCATTTAAGATATAGGTGTCGATAGGCATTTCAGATATAGGTGTCGATAGGCATTTCAGATATAGGTGTCGATAGGCATTTTAGATATAGGTGTCGATAGGCATTTCAGATATAGGTGTCGATAGGCATTTCAGATATAGGTTTCGATAGG
>JAVRKA010001330.1:0-15570 GCA_034508555.1 Venustoraphidia nigricollis
ATCGGCACCTATATTTAAAATGCCAATCGGCAACTATATCTGAAATGCCTATCGGCATCTATATCTGAAATGCCTATTGGCACCTATTTTTGAAATGCCTTTCGGAAACTACATCTGAAATGCCTATCTGCTCCTATATTTAAAATGCCTATCGGCAACCATATCTGAAATGCCTATCGACACTTATTTTTAAAATGCCAATTGGCAACTATATCTGAAATGCCTATCGGCTTCTCTATCTGAAATGCCTATCGACACTTATTTTTAAAATGCCATTTGGCAACTATATCTGAAATGCCTATCGGCACCTATATCTGAAATGCCCATCGGCACCTATTTTTGAAATGCCTATCGGAAACTACATCTGAAATGCCTATCAGCACCTATATTTAAAATGCCTATCGGCAACCATATCTGGAATGCCTATCGGCACCTATATTTGAAATGCCTATCGGCTTCTATATCTGAAATGCCTATCGGCACCTATTTTTAAAATGCCAATTGGCAAATATATCTGAAATGCCTATCAACACCTATATCTGAAATGCCTATCGGCACCTATTTTTGAAATGCCTATCGAAAACTACATCTGAAATGCTTATCAGCACTTATATTTGAAATGCCTATCGGCAACCATATCTGAAATGCCCATCGACACCTATATTTGAAATACCTATCGGCTTCTATATCTGAAATGCCTATCGGCACCTATTTTTAAAATGCCAATCGGTAAATATATCTGAAATGCCTATCGGCACCTATATCTGAAATGCCTATCGGCACCAATTTTTGAAATGCCTATCGGAAACTACATCTGGAAAGCCTATCAGCACCTATATTTGAAATGCCTATCGCCAACCATATCTGGAATGCCTATCGGCACCTATATTTGAAATGCCTATCGGCTTCTATATCTGAAATACCTATCGGCACCTATATCTGAAATGCCTATCGGCACCTATTTTTGAAATGCCTATCGGAAACTACATCTGAAATGCCTATCAGCACCTATATTTGAAATGCCTATCGGCACCTATATTTGAAATGCCTATCGGCTTCTATATCTGAAATGCCTATCGGCACCTATATCTGAAATGCCTATCGGCACCTATTTTTGAAATGCCTATCGGAAACTATATCTGAAATGCCTATCGGCACCTATATCTGAAATGTCTATCGGCACCTATTTTTGAAATGCTTATCGGAAACTTCATCTGAAATGCCTATCAGCACCTATATTTGAAATGCCTATCGGCAACCATATCTGGAATGCCTATCGGCACCTATATTTGAAATGCCTATCGGCTTCTATATCTGAAATGCCTATCGGCACCTATTTTTAAATTGCCAATCGGCAACTATATATGAAATGCCTATCGGCACCTATATCTGAAATGCCTATCGGTTTCTATATCTGAAATGCCTATCGGCACCTATTTTTAAAATGCCAATCGGCAACTATATCTGAAATGCCTATCGGCACCTATATCTGAAATGCCTATCGGCACCTATTTTTGAAATACCTATCGGAAACTACATCTGAAATGCCTATCAGCACCTATATTTGAAATGCCTATCGGCGACCATATCTGAAATGCCTATCGACACCTATATTTGAAATACCTATCGGCTTCTATATCTGAAATGCCTATGGGCACCTATTTTTAAAATGCCAATCGGTAAATATATCTGAAATGCCTATCGGCACCTATATCTGAAATGCCTATCGGCACTAATTTTTGAAATGCCTATCGGAAACTACATCTGGAATGCCTATCAGCACCTATATTTGAAATGCCTATCGGCAACCATATCTGGAATGCCTATCGGCACCTATATTTGAAGTGCCTATCGGCTTCTATATCTGAAATGCCTATCGACACCTATTTTTAAAATGCCAATCGGCAACTATATCTGAAATGCCTATCGGCACCTATATCTAAAATGCCTATCGGCACCTATTTTTGAAATGCCTATCGGAAACTACATCTGAAATGCCTATCAGCACCTATATTTGAAATTCCTATCGGCAACCATATCTGGGATGCCTATCGGCACCTATATTTGAAATGCCTATCGGCTTCTATATCTGAAATGCCTATCGGCACCTATTTTTAAAATGCCAATCGGCAACTATATCTGAAATGCCTATCGGCACCTATTTTTGAAATGCCTATCGGAAACTACATCTGAAATGCCTATCAGCACCAATATTTGAAATGCCTATCGGCAACCATACCTGAAATGCCTATCGACACCAATATTTGAAATACCTATCGGCTTCTATATCTGAAATGCCTATCGGCACCTATTTTTAAAATGCCAATCGGCAACTATATCTGAAATGCCTATCGGCACCTATTTTTGAAATGCCAATCGACAACTATATCTGAAATGCCTATCGGCACCTATATCTGAAATTCCTATCGGCACCTATTTTTGAAATGCCTATCGAAAACTACATCTGAAATGCCTATCAGCACCTATATTTGAAATGCTTATCGGCAACTATATCTGATATGCCTATCGGCACCTATATCTGAAATGCCTATCGGCACCTATTTTTGAAATGCCAATCGACAACTATATCTGAAATGCCTATCGGCACCTATTTTTAAAATGCCAATCGGCAACTATATCTGAAATGCCTATCGGCACCTATATTTAAAATGCCAATCGGCAACTATATCTGAAATGCCTATCGGCACCTATATCTGAAATGCCTATCGGCACCTATTTTTGAAATGCCTATCGAAAACTACATCTGAAATGCCTATCAGCACCTATATTTGAAATGCTTATCGGCAACTATATCTGATATGCCTATCGGCACCTATATCTGAAATGCCTATCGGCACCTATTTTTGAAATACCAATCGACAACTATATCTGAAATGCCTATCGGCACCTATTTTTAAAATGCCAATCGGCAACTATATCTGAAATGCCTATCGGCACCTATATCTGAAATGCCTATTGGCACCTATTTTTGAAATGCCTTTCGGAAACTACATCTGAAATGCCTATCTGCTCCTATATTTGAAATGCCTATCGGCAACCATATCTGAAATGCCTATCAACACCTATATTTGAAATACCTATCGGCTTCTATATCTGAAATGCCTATCGGCACCTGTTTTTAAAATGCCAATCGGCAACTATATCTGAAATGCCTATCGGCACCTATATCTGAAATGCCTATCGGCATCAATTTTTGAAATGCCTATCGGAAACTACATCTAAAATGCCTATCAGCACCTATATTTGAAATGCCTATCGGCAACCATATCTGGAATGCCTATCGGCACCTATATTTAAAATGCCTATCGGCTTCTCTATCTGAAATGCCTATCGACACTTATCTTTAAATTGCCAATTGGCAACTATATCTGAAATGCATATCGGCACTTATATCTGAAATGCCCATCGGCACCTATTTTTGAAATGCCTATCGGAAACTACATCTGAAATGCCTATCAGCACCTATATTTAAAATGCCTATCGGCAACCATATCTGGAATGCTTATCGGCACCTATATTTGAAATGCCTATCGGCTTCAATATTTAAAATGCCTATCGGCACCTATTTTTAAAATGCCAATCGGCAACTATATCTGAAATGCCTATCGGCACCTATATCTGAAATGCCTATCGGCACCTATTTTTGAAATGCCTATCGGAAACTACATCTGAAATGCCTATCGGCACCTATATTTAAAATGCCTATCGGCTTCTATATCTGAAATGCCTATCGGCACCTATTTTTAAAATGCCAATCGGCAACTATATCTGAAATGCCTATCGGCACCTATTTTTGAAATGCCAATCGACAACTATATCTGAAATGCCTATCGGCACCTATTTTTAAAATGCCAATCGGCAACTATATCTGAAATGCCTATCGGCACCTATATTTAAAATGCCAATCGGCAACTATATCTGAAATGCCTATCGGCACCTATATCTGAAATGCCTATCGGCACCTATTTTTGAAATGCCTATCGAAAACTACATCTGAAATGCCTATCAGCACCTATATTTGAAATGCTTATCGGCAACTATATCTGATATGCCTATCGGCACCTATATCTGGAATGCCCATCGGCACCTATATTTGAAATGCCTATCGGCTTCTATATCTGAAATGCCTATCGACTCCTATTTTTAAAATGCCAATCGCCAACTATATCTGAAATGCCTATCGGCACTTATATCTGAAACGCCTATCGGCACCTATTTTTGAAATGCCTATCGGAAACTACATCTGAAATGCCTATCAGCACCTATATTTGAAATGCCTATCGGCAACCATATCTGAAATGCCTATCGACACCTATATTTGAAATACCTATCGGATTCTATATCTGAAATGCGTATCGGCACCTATTTTTAAAATGCCAATCGGCAACTATATCTGAAATGCCTATCGGCACCTATATCTGAAATGCCTATCGGCACCAATTTTTGAAATGCCTATCGGAAACTACATCTGAAATACCTATCAGCACCTATATTTGAAATGCCTATCGGCACCTATTTTTGAAATGCCTATTGGAAACTACATCTGAAATGCCTATCAGCACCTATATTTGAAATGCCTATCGGCAACCATATCTGGAATGCCTATCAGCACCTATATTTGAAATGCCTATCGGCTTCTCTATCTGAAATGCCTATCGGCACCTATTTTTAAAATGCCGATCGGCAACTATATCTGAAATGCCTATCGGCACCTATATCTGAAATGCCTATCGGCACATATTTTTGAAATGCCTATCGGAACCTACATCTGAAATGCCTATCAGCACCAATATTTGAAATGCCTATCGGCAACCATACCTGAAATGCCTATCGACACCAATATTTGAAATACCTATCGGCTTCTATATCTGAAATGCCTATCGGCACCTAATTTTAAAATGCCAATCGGCAACTATATCTGAAATGCCTATCGGCACCTATATCTGAAATGCTTATCGGCACCAATTTTTGAAATGCCTATCGGAAACTACATCTCAAATGCCTATCAGCACCTATATTTGAAATGCCTATCGGCAACCATATCTGGAATGCCTATCAGCACCTATATTTGGAATGCCTATCGGCTTCTATATCTGAAATGCCTATCGGCACCTATATTTAAAATGCCAATCGGCAACTATATCTGAAATGCCTATCGGCACCTATATCTGAAATGCCTATCGGCACCTATTTTTGAAATGCCTATCGAAAACTACATCTGAAATGCCTATCAGCACCTATATTTGAAATGCCTATCGGCACCCATATCTGGAATGCCTATCAGCACCTATATTTGGAATACCTATCGGCTTCTGTATCTGAAATGCCTATCGGCACCTATATTTAAAATGCCAATCGGCAACTATATCTGAAATGCCTATCGGCACCTATATCCAAAATGCCTATCGGCACCTATTTTTGAAATGCCTATCGAAAACGACATCTGAAATGCCTATCAGCACCTATATTTGAAATGCCTATCGGCAACTATATCTGATATGCCTATCGGCACATATATCTGAAATGTCTATCGGCACCTATTTTTGAAATGCCAATCGGCAACTATAACTGAAATGCCTATCGGCACCTATTTTTAAAATGCCAATCGGCAACTATATCTGAAATGCCTATCGGTACCTATTTTTGAAATGCCTATCGGAAACTACATCTGAAATGCTTATCAGCACTTATATTTGAATAGCCTATCGGCAACTATATCTGATATGCCTATCGGCACCTATATCTGAAATGCCTATCGGCACCTATTTTTGAAATGCCTATCGAAAACTACATCTGAAATGCCTATCAGCACCTATATTTGAAATGCCTATCGGCAACCACATCAGAAATGCCTATCGGCACCTATATCTGAAATGCCTTTCGGCATTTATATCTGAAATGCCTATCGACACCTATATACGAAATGCCTATCGGCACCTATATTTGAAATGCCTATCGGCTTCTATATCTGAAATGCCTATCGGTATCTGTTTTTAAAATGCCAATCGGCAACTATATCTGAAATGCCTCTCGGCACCTATATCGGAAATGCCTATCGGCATCAATTTTTGAAATGCCTATCGGAAACTACATCTAAAATGCCTATCAGCACCTATATTTGAAATGCCTATCGGCAACCATATCTGGAATGCCTATCGGCACCTATATTTAAAATGCCTATCGGCTTCTCTATCTGAAATGCCTATCTACACTTATTTTTAAAATGCCAATTGGCAACTATATCTGAAATGCCTATCGGCACCTATATCTGAAATGCCCATCGGCACCTATTTTTGAAATGCCTATCGGAAACTACATCTGAAATGCCTATCAGCACCTATATTTAAAATGCCTATCGGCAACCATATCTGGAATGCCTATCGGCACCTATATTTGAAATGCCTATCGGCTTCTATATCTGAAATGCCTATCGGCACCTTTTTTTAAAATGCCAATCGGCAACTATATCTGAAATGCCTATCGGCACCTATATCTGAAATGCCTATCGGCACCTATTTTTGAAATGCCTATCGGAAACTACATCTGAAATGCCTATCAGCACTTATATTTGAAATGCCTATCGGCAACCATATCTGAAATGCCTATCGACACCTATATTTGAAATACCTATCGGCTTCTATATCTGAAATGCGTATCGGCAACTATTTTTAAAATGCCAATCGGCAACTATATCTGAAATGCCTATCGGCACCTATATCTGAAATGCCTATCGGCACCAATTTTTGAAATGCCTATCGGAAACTACAGCTGAAATGCCTATCAGCACCTATATTTGAAATGCCTATCGGCAACCATATCTGGAATGCTTATCGGCACCTATATTTGAAATGCCTATCGGCTTCTATATCTGAAATGCCTATCGGCACCTATTTTTAAAATGCCAATCGGCAACTATATCTGAAATGCCTATCGGCACCTATCTTTGAAATGCCTATCGGCACCTATTTTTGAAATGCCTATCGGAAACTACTTCTGAAATGCCTATCAGCACCTATATTTGAAATGCCCATCGGCAAGCATATCTGGAATGCCTATCAGCACCTATATTTGAAATGCCTATCGGCTTCTATATCTGAAATGCCTATCGGCACGTATTTTTAAAATGCCAATCGGCAACTATATCTGAAATGCCTATCGGCACCTATATCTGAAATGCCTATCGGCACCTATTTTTGAAATGCCTATCGGAAACTACATCTGAAATGCCTATCAGCACTTATATATTTAAATGCCTATCGGCAACCATATCTGGAATGCCTATCGGCACCTATATTTGAAATGCCTATCGGCTTCTATATCTGAAATGCCTATCGACACCTATTTTTAAAATGCCAATCGCCAACTATATCTGAAATGCCTATCAGCACCTATATTTAAAATACCTATCGGCAACCATATCTGGAATGCCTATCGGCACCTATATTTGAAATGCCTATCGGCTTCTATATCTGAAATGCCTATCGGCACCTACTTTTAAAATGCCAATCGGCAACTATATCTGAAATGCCTATCGGCACCTATTTTTGAAATGCCTATCGGAATCTACATCTGAAATGCCTATCAGCACCTATATTTGAAATGCCTATCGGCAACCATATCTGGAATGCCTATCGGCACCTATATTTGAAATGCCTATCGGCTTCAATATCTGAAATGCCTATCGGCACCTATTTTTAAAATGCCAATCGGCAACTATATCTGAAGTGCCTATCGGCACCTATATCTGAAATGCCTATCGGCACCTATTTTTGAAATGCTTATCGAAAACTACATCTGAAATGCCTATCAGCACCTATATTTGAAATGCCTATCGGCAACCACATCAGAAATGCCTATCGGCACCTATATCTGAAATGCCTTTCGGCATTTATATCTGAAATGCCTATCGACACCTATATACGAAATGCCTATCGGCACCTATATTTTAAATGCCTATCGGCAACTATATCTAATATGCCTATCGGCACCTATATCTGAAATGCCTATCGGCACCTATTTTTAAAATGCCGATCGGCAACTATATCTGAAATGCCTATCGGCACCTATATCTGAAATGCCTATCGGCACCTATTTTTGAAATGCCTATCGGAAACTACATCTGAAATACCTATCAGCACCTATATTTGAAATGCCTATCGGCACCTATTTTTGAAATGCCTATTGGAAACTACATCTGAAATGCCTATCAGCACCTATATTTGAAATGCCTATCGGCAACCATATCTGGAATGCCTATCAGCACCTATATTTGAAATGCCTATCGGCTTCTATATCTGAAATGCCTATCGGCACCTATTTTTAAAATGCCGATCGGCAACTATATCTGAAATGCCTATCGGCACCTATATCTGAAATGCCTATCGGCACCTATTTTTGAAATGCCTATCGGAACCTACATCTGAAATGCCTATCAGCACCAATATTTGAAATGCCTATCGGCAACCATACCTGAAATGCCTATCGACACCAATATTTGAAATACCTATCGGCTTCTATATCTGAAATGCCTATCGGCACCTAATTTTAAAATGCCAATCGGCAACTATATCTGAAATGCCTATCGGCACCTATATCTGAAATGCTTATCGGCACCAATTTTTGAAATGCCTATCGGAAACTACATCTGAAATGCCTATGAGCACCTATATTTGAAATGCCTATCGGCAACCATATCTGGAATGCCTATCAGCACCTATATTTGGAATGCCTATCGGCTTCTATATCTGAAATGCCTATCGGCACCTTTATTTAAAATGCCAATCGGCAACTATATCTGAAATGCCTATCGGCACCTATATCTGAAATGCCTATCGGCACCTATTTTTGAAATGCCTATCGAAAACTACATCTGAAATGCCTATCAGCACCTATATTTGAAATGCCTATCGGCAACCATATCTGGAATGCCTATCAGCACCTATATTTGGAATGCCTATCGGCTTCTGTATCTGAAATGCCTATCGGCACCTATATTTAAAATGCCAATCGGCAACTATATCTGAAATGCCTATCGGCACCTATATCCAAAATGCCTATCGGCACCTATTTTTGAAATGCCTATCGAAAACGACATCTGAAATGCCTATCAGCACCTATATTTGAAATGCCTATCGGCAACTATATCTGATATGCCTATCGGCACATATATCTGAAATGTCTATCGGCACCTATTTTTGAAATGCCAATCGGCAACTATATCTGAAATGCCTATCGGCACCTATTTTTAAAATGCCAATCGGCAACTATATCTGAAATGCCTATCGGTACCTATTTTTGAAATGCCTATCGGAAACTACATCTGAAATGCTTATCAGCACTTATATTTGAATAGCCTATCGGCAACTATATCTGATATGCCTATCGGCACCTATATCTGAAATGCCTATCGGCACCTAGTTTTGAAATGCCTATCGAAAACTACATCTGAAATGCCTATCAGCACCTATATTTGAAATGCCTATCGGCAACCACATCAGAAATGCCTATCGGCACCTATATCTGTAATGCCTTTCGGCATTTATATCTGAAATGCCTATCGACACCTATATACGAAATGCCTATCGGCACCTATATTTGAAATGCCTATCGGCTTCTATATCTGAAATGCCTATCGGTATCTGTTTTTAAAATGCCAATCGGCAACTATATCTGAAATGCCTCTCGGCACCTATATCTGAAATGCCTATCGGCATCAATTTTTGAAATGCCTATCGGAAACTACATCTAAAATGCCTATCAGCACCTATTTTTGAAATGCCTATCGGAAACTACATCTGAAATGCCTATCAGCACCTATATTTAAAATGCCTATCGGCAACCATATCTGGAATGCCTATCGGCACCTATATTTGAAATGCCTATCGGCTTCTATATCTAAAATGCCTATCGGCACCTTTTTTTAAAATGCCAATCGGCAACTATATCTGAAATGCCTATCGGCACCTATATCTGAAATGCCTATCGTCACCTATTTTTGAAATGCCTATCGGAAACTACATCTGAAATGCCTATCAGCACTTATATTTGAAATGCCTATCGGCAACCATATCTGAAATGCCTATCGACACCTATATTTGAAATACCTATCGGCTTCTATATCTGAAATGCGTATCGGCAACTATTTTTAAAATGCCAATCGGCAACTATATCTGAAATGCCTATCGGCACCTATATCTGAAATGCCTATCGGCACCAATTTTTGAAATGCCTATCGGAAACTACAGCTGAAATGCCTATCAGCACCTATATTTGCAATGCCTATCGGCAACCATATCTGGAATGCTTATCGGCACCTATATTTGAAATGCCTATCGGCTTCTATATCTGAAATGCCTATCGGCACCTATTTTTAAAATGCCAATCGGCAACTATATCTGAAATGCCTATCGGCACCTATCTTTGAAATGCCTATCGGCACCTATTTTTGAAATGCCTATCGGAAACTACATCTGAAATGCCTATCAGCACCTATATTTGAAATGCCCATCGGCAAGCATATCTGGAATGCCTATCAGCACCTATATTTGAAATGCCTATCGGCTTCTATATCTGAAATGCCTATCGGCACGTATTTTTAAAATGCCAATCGGCAACTATATCTGAAATGCCTATCGGCACCTATATCTGAAATGCCTATCGGCACCTATTTTTGAAATGCCTATCGGAAACTACATCTGAAATGCCTATCAGCACTTATATATTTAAATGCCTATCGGCAACCATATCTGGAATGCCTATCGGCACCTATATTTGAAATGCCTATCGGCTTCTATATCTGAAATGCCTATCGACACCTATTTTTAAAATGCCAATCGCCAACTATATCTGAAATGCCTATCAGCACCTATATTTGAAATACCTATCGGCAACCATATCTGGAATGCCTATCGGCACCTATATTTGAAATGCCTATCGGCTTCTATATCTGAAATGCCTATCGGCACCTATTTTTAAAATGCCAATCGGCAACTATATCTGAAATGCCTATCGGCACCTATTTTTGAAATGCCTATCGGAATCTACATCTGAAATGCCTATCAGCACCTATATTTGAAATGCCTATCGGCAACCATATCTGGAATGCCTATCGGCACCTATATTTGAAATGCCTATCGGCTTCAATATCTGAAATGCCTATCGGCACCTATTTTTAAAATGCCAATCGGCAACTATATCTGAAGTGCCTATCGGCACCTATATCTGAAATGCCTATCGGCACCTATTTTTTAAATGCTTATCGAAAACTACATCTGAAATGCCTATCAGCACCTATATTTGAAATGCCTATCGGCAACCACATCAGAAATGCCTATCGGCACCTATATCTGAAATGCCTTTCGGCATTTATATCTGAAATGCCTATCGACACCTATATACGAAATGCCTATCGGCACCTATATTTTAAATGCCTATCGGCAACTATATCTAATATGCCTATCGGCACCTATATCTGAAATGCCTATCGGCACCTATTTTTGAAATGCCTATCGGAAACTACATCTGAAATGCCTATCAGCACCAATATTTGAAATGCCTATCGGCAACCATACCTGAAATGCCTATCGACACCAATATTTGTAATACCTATCGGCTTCTATATCTGAAATGCTTATCGGCACTAATTTTTGAAATGCCTATCAGCACCTATATTTGAAATGCCTATCGGCAACCATATCTGGAATGCTTATCGGCACCTATATTTGAAATGCCTATCGGCTTCTATATCTGAAATGCCTATCGGCACCTATTTTTAAAATGCCAATCGGCATATATATCTGAAATGCCTATCGGCACCTATATTTGAAATGCCTATCGGCACCTATTTTTGAAATGCCTATCGGAAACTAC
Organism: Venustoraphidia nigricollis; assembly: GCA_034508555.1. Taxonomy (NCBI): domain Eukaryota; kingdom Metazoa; phylum Arthropoda; class Insecta; order Raphidioptera; family Raphidiidae; genus Venustoraphidia; species Venustoraphidia nigricollis. Next base: position 11,890 of record JAVRKA010001330.1, read on the forward strand.
ATCTGAAATGCCTATCAGCACCTATATTTGAAATGCCTATCGGCAACCATATCTGGAATGCCTATCAGCACCTATATTTGAAATGCCTATCGGCTTCTATATCTGAAATGCCTATCGGCACGTATTTTTAAAATGCCAATCGGCAACTATATCTGAAATGCCTATCGGCACCTATATCTGAAATGCCTATCGGCACCTATTTTTGAAATGCCTATCGGAAACTACATCTGAAATGCCTATCAGCACCTATATTTGAAATGCCTATCGGCAACCATATCTGGAATGCCTATCGGCCCTATATTTGAAATGCCTATCGGCTTCTATATCTGAAATGCCTATCGACACCTATTTTTAAAATGCCAATCGCCAACTATATCTGAAACGCCTATCAGCACCTATATTTGAAATACCTATCGGCAACCATATCTGGAATGCCTATCGGCACCTATATTTGAAATGCCTATCGGCTTCTATATCTGAAATGCCTATCGGCACCTATTTTTAAAATGCCAATCGGCAACTATATCTGAAATGCCTATCGGCACCTATATCTGAAATGCCTATCGGCACCTATTTTTGAAATGCCTATCGGAATCTACATCTGAAATGCCTATCAGCACCTATATTTGAAATGCCTATCGGCAACTATACCTGAAATGCCTATCGACACCAATATTTGAAATACCTATCGGCTTCTATATCTGAAATGCCTATCGGCACCTATTTTTAAAGTGCCAATCGGCAACTATATCTGAAATGCCTATCGGCACCTATATCTGAAATGCTTATCGGCACTAATTTTTGAAATGCCTATCAGCACCTATATTTGAAATGCCTATCGGCAACCATATCTGGAATGCCTATCAGCACCTATATTTGAAATGCCTATCGGCTTCTATATCTGAAATGCCTATCGGCATCTATATTTAAAATGCCAATCGGCAACTCTATCTGAAATGCCTATCGGCACCTATATCTGAAATGCCTATTGGCACCTATTTTTGAAATGCTTATCGAAAACTACATCTGAAATGCCTATCAGCACCTATATTTGAAATGCCTACCGGCAACTATATCTGATATGCCTATCGGCACCTATATCTGAAAAGCCTATCGGCACCTATTTTTGAAATGCCAATCGGCAACTATATCTGAAATGCCTATCGGCACCTATTTTTAAAATGCCAATCGGCAACTACATCTGAAATGCCCATTGGTACCTATTTTTGAAATGCCTATCGGAAACTACATCTGAAATGCCTATCAACACTTATATTTGAATAGCCTATCGGCAACCATATCGGGAATGCCTATCGGCACCTATATTTGAAATGCCTATCGGCACCTATATTTGAAATGCCTATCGGCTTCTATATCTGAAATGCCTATCGGCACATATTTTTAAAATGCCAATCGGCACCTATATCTGAAATGCCTATCGGCACCTATATCTGAAATGCCTATTGGCACCTATTTTGAAATGCCTTTCGGAAACTACATCTGAAATGCCTATCTGCTCTAATATTTGAAATGCCTATCGGCAACCATATCTGGAATGCCTATCGGCACCTATATTTAAAATGCCTATCGGCTCCTCTATCTGAAATGCCTATCGACACTTATTTTTAAAATGCCAATTGGCAACTATATCTGAAATGCCTATCGGCACCTATATCTGAAATGCCCATTGGCACCTATTTTTGAAATGCCGATCGGAAACTACATCTGAAATGCCTATCAGCACCTTATTTAAAATGCCTATCGGCAACCATATCTTGAATGCCTATCGGCACCTATATTTAAAATGCCTATCGGCTTCTATATCTGAAATGCCTATCGGCACCTATTTTTAAAATGCCAATCGGCAACTATATCTGAAATGCCTATCGGCACCTATATCTGAAATGCCTATCGGCACCTATTTTTTAAATGCCTATCGGAAACTACATCTGAAATGCCTATCAGCACTTATATTTGAAATGCCTATCGGCAACCATATCTGAAATGCCTATCGACACCTATATCTGAAATACCTAACGGCTTCTATATCTGAAATGCCTATCGGCACCTATTTTTAAAATGCCAATCGGCACCTATATCTGAAATGCCTATCGGCACCTATATCTGAAATGCCTATTGGCACCTATTTTGAAATGCCTTTCGGAAACTACATCTGAAATGCCTATCTGCTCCTATATTTGAAATGCCTATCGGCAACCATATCTGGAATGCCTATCGGCACCTATATTTAAAATGCCTATCGGCTCCTCTATCTGAAATGCCTATCGACACTTATTTTTAAAATGCCAATTGGCAACTATATCTGAAATGCCGATCGGAAACTACATCTGAAATGCCTATCAGCACCTATATTTGAAATGCCTATCGGCAACCATATCTGGAATGCCTATCGGCACCTATATTTGAAATGCCTATCGGCTTCAATATCTGAAATGCCTATCGGCACCTATTTTTAAAATGCCAATCGGCAACTATATCTGAAGTGCCTATCGGCACCTATATCTGAAATGCCTATCGGCACCTATTTTTGAAATGCTTATCGAAAACTACATCTGAAATGCCTATCAGCACCTATATTTGAAATGCCTATCGGCAACCACATCAGAAATGCCTATCGGCACCTATATCTGAAATGCCTTTCGGCATTTATATCTGAAATGCCTATCGACACCTATATACGAAATGCCTATCGGCACCTATATTTTAAATGCCTATCGGCAACTATATCTAATATGCCTATCGGCACCTATATCTGAAATGCCTATCGGCACCTATTTTTAAAATGCCGATCGGCAACTATATCTGAAATGCCTATCGGCACCTATATCTGAAATGCCTATCGGCACCTATTTTTGAAATGCCTATCGGAAACTACATCTGAAATACCTATCAGCACCTATATTTGAAATGCCTATCGGCACCTATTTTTGAAATGCCTATTGGAAACTACATCTGAAATGCCTATCAGCACCTATATTTGAAATGCCTATCGGCAACCATATCTGGAATGCCTATCAGCACCTATATTTGAAATGCCTATCGGCTTCTATATCTGAAATGCCTATCGGCACCTATTTTTAAAATGCCGATCGGCAACTATATCTGAAATGCCTATCGGCACCTATATCTGAAATGCCTATCGGCACCTATTTTTGAAATGCCTATCGGAACCTACATCTGAAATGCCTATCAGCACCAATATTTGAAATGCCTATCGGCAACCATACCTGAAATGCCTATCGACACCAATATTTGAAATACCTATCGGCTTCTATATCTGAAATGCCTATCGGCACCTAATTTTAAAATGCCAATCGGCAACTATATCTGAAATGCCTATCGGCACCTATATCTGAAATGCTTATCGGCACCAATTTTTGAAATGCCTATCGGAAACTACATCTGAAATGCCTATGAGCACCTATATTTGAAATGCCTATCGGCAACCATATCTGGAATGCCTATCAGCACCTATATTTGGAATGCCTATCGGCTTCTATATCTGAAATGCCTATCGGCACCTTTATTTAAAATGCCAATCGGCAACTATATCTGAAATGCCTATCGGCACCTATATCTGAAATGCCTATCGGCACCTATTTTTGAAATGCCTATCGAAAACTACATCTGAAATGCCTATCAGCACCTATATTTGAAATG
>JAVRKA010001331.1:0-15533 GCA_034508555.1 Venustoraphidia nigricollis
TATTTTTAAAATGCCAATCGGCAACTATATCTGAAATGCCTATCGGCACCTATTTTTAAAATGCCTATCGGAAACTACATCTGAAATGCCTATCAGCACCTATATTTGAAATGCCTATCGGCAACTATATCTGGAATGCCTATCGGCACCTATATTTGAAATGCCTATCGGCTTCTATATCTGAAATGCCTATCGGCACCTATTTTTAAAATGCCTATAGGAAACTACATCTGAAATGCCTATCAGCACCTATATTTGAAATGCCTATCGGCAACCATATCTGGAATGCCTATCGGCACCTATATTTGAAATGCCTATCGGCTTCTATATCTAAAATGCCTATCGGCACCTATTTTTAAAATGGCTCTCGGCAACTATATCTGAAATGCCTATCGGCACCTATATCTGAAATGCCTATCGGCACCTATTTTTGAAACGCCTATCGGAAACTACATCTGAAATGCCTATCAGCACCTATATTTGAAATGCCTATCGGCAACCATATCTGAAATGCCTATCGACACCTATATTTGAAATACCTATCGGCTTCTATATCTGAAATGCCTATCGGCACCTGTTTTTAAAATGCCAATCGGCAACTATATCTGAAATGCCTATCGGCACCTATATCTGAAATGCCTATCGGCACCAATTTTTGAAATGCCTATCGGAAAATACATCTGGAATGCCTATCAGCACCTTAATTTGAAATGCCTATCGGCAACCATATCTGGAATGCCTATCGGCACCTATTTTTGAAATGCCTATCGGCTTCTATATCTGAAATGCCTATCGGCACCTATTTTTAAAATGGCTATCGGCAACTATATCTGAAATGCCTAACGGCACCTATATCTGAAATGCCTATCGGCACCTATTTTTGAAATGCCTATCGGAAACTACTTCTGAAATGCCTATCAGCACCTATATTTAAAATGCCTATCGGCAACCATATCTGGAATGCCTATCGGCACCTATATTTGAAATGCCTATCGGCTTTTATATCTGATATGCCTATCGGCACCTATTTTTAAAACGCCAATCGGCAACTATATCTGAAATTCCTATCGGCACCTATATCTGAAATGCCTATCGGCACCTATTTTTGAAATGCATATCGGAAACTACATCTGAAATGCCTATCAGCACCTATATTTGAAATCCCTATCGGCAACAATATTTGGAATGCCTATCGGCACCTATATTTGAAATGCCTATCGGCTTCTTTACCTGAAATGCCTAGCGGCACCTGTTTTTAAAATGGCAATCGGCAACTATATCTGAAATGCCTATCGGCACCTATATCTAAAATGCCTATCGGCATCAATTTTTGAAATGCCTATCGAAAACTACATCTAAAATGCCTATCAGCACCTATATTTTAAATGCCTATCGGCAACCATATCTGGAATGCCTATCGGCACCTATATTTGAAATGCCTATCGGCTTCTATATCTGAAATGCCTATCGGCACCTATTTTTAAAATGCCAATCGGCAACTATATCTGAAGTGCCTATCGGCACCTATATCTGAAATGCCTATCGGCACCTATTTTTGAAATGCCTATTGAAAACTACATCTAAAATGCCTATCAGCACCTATATTTGAAATGCCTATCGGCAACCACATCAGAAATGCCTATCGGCACCTATATCTGAAATGCCTATCGACACCTATATCTGATATGCCTATCGGCACCTTTATCTGAAATGCCTATCGGCAACTATTTTTGAAATGCCTATCGGAAACTACATCTAAAATGCCTATCGGCACCTATTTTTAAAATGCCAATCGGCAACTATATCTGAAATGCCTATCGGCACCTATATCTGAAATGCCTATCGGCACCTATTTTTGAAATGCCTATCGGAAACTACATTTGAAATGCCTATCAGCACCTATATTTGAAATGCCTATCGGCAACCATAACTGAAATGCCTATCGACACCTATATTTGAAATACCTATCGGCTTCTATATCTGAAATGCCTATCGGCACCTATTTTTAAAATGCCAATCGGCAACTATATCTGAAATGCCTATCGGCACCTATATCTGAAATGCCAATCGGCACCAATTTTTGAAATGCCTATCGGAAACTACATCTGAAATGCCTATCAGCACCTATATTTGAAATGCCTATCGGCAACCATATCTGAAATGCCTATCGACACCTATATTTGAAATACCTATCAGCTTCTATATCTGAAATGCCTATCGGCACCTATTTTTAAAATGCCAATCGGCAACTATATCTGAAATGCCTATCGGCACCTATATCTAAAATGCCAATCGGCACCAATTTTTGAAATGCCTATCGGAAACTACATCTGAAATGCCTATCAGCACCTATATTTGAAATGCCTATCGGCAACCATATCTGGAATGCCTAACGGCACCTATATTTGAAATGCCTATCGGCTTCTATATCTGAAATGCCTAGCGGCACCTATTTTTAAAATGCCAATCGGCAACTATATCTGAAGTGCCTATCGGCACCTATATCTGAAATGCCTATCGGCACCTATTTTTTAAATGCCTATCGAAAACTACATCTGAAACGCCTATCAGCACCTATATTTGAAATGCCTATCGGCAACCACATCAGAAATGCCTATCGGCACCAATATCTGAAATGCTATCGGCATTTATATCTGAAATGCCTATCGACACCTATATTTGAAATGCCTATCGGCACCTATATTTTAAATGCCTATCGACAACAATATCTGATATGCCTATCGGCACCTATATCTGAAATGCCTATCGGCACCTATTTTTGAAATGCCTATCAAAAACTACATCTAAAATGCCTATCGGCACCTATTTTTAAAATGCCAATCGGCAACTATATCTGAAATGCCTATCGGCACCTATATCTGAAATGCGTATCGGCACTTATTTTTGAAATGCCTATCGGGAACTACATCTGAAATGCCTATCAGCACCTATATTTGAAATGCCTATCGGCAACCATATCTTAAATGCCTATCGACACCTATATTTGAAATACCTATCGGCTTCTATATCTGAAATGCCTATCGGCGCCCATTTTTAAAATGCTAATCGGCAACTATATCTGAAATGCCTATCGGCACCTATATCTGAAATGCCTATCGGCACCTATTTTTGAAATGTCTTTCGCAAACTACATCTGAAATGCCTATCTGCTTCTTTATTTGAAATGCCTATAGACAACCATATCTGAAATGCCTATCGACACCTATATTTAAAATACCTATCGGCTCCTATATCTAAAATGCCTATCGGCACCTGTTTTTAAAATGCCAATCGGCAACTATATCTGAAATGCCTATCGGCACCTATATCTGAAATGCCTATCGGCACCTATATCTGAAATGCCTATCGGCACCTATTTTTGAAATGTCTTTCGCAAACTACATCTGAAATGCCTATCTGCTCCTTTATTTGAAATGCCTATAGGCAACCATATCTGACATGCCTATCGACACCTATATTTGATATACCTATCGGCTTCTATATCTGAAATGCCTATCGGCACCTGTTTTTAAAATGCCAATCGGCAACTATATCTGAAATGTCTATCAGCACATATATTTGAAATGCCTATCGGCAACCATATCTGGAATGCCTATCGGCACATATATTTGAAATGCCTATCGGCTTCTATATCTGAAGTGCCTATCGAAACCTATTTTAAAAATGCCAATTGGCAACTATATCTGAAATGCCTATCGGCACCTATATCTGAAATGCCTATAGGTACCTATTTTTGAAATGCCTATCGGAAACTACATATGAAATGCCTATCAGCACTTATATTTGAAATGCCTATCGGCAACCATATCTGAAATGCCTATCGGCACCTATATTTGAAATGCCTATCGGCACCTATTTTTAAAATGCCAATCGGCAACTATATCTGAAATGCCTATCGGCACCTATATCTGAAATGCCTATCGGCACCCATTTTTGAAATGTCTTTCGGAAACTACATCTGAAATGCCTATCGACTCCTATATTTGAAATGCCTATCGGCAACCATATCTGAAATCCCTATCGACCCCTATATTTTAAATACCTATCGACTTCTATATCTGAAATGCCTATCGGCACCTGTTTTTAAAATGCCAATCGGCAACTATATCTGAAATGCCTATCGGCACCTATATCTGAAATGCCTATCGGCACCTATTTTTGAAATGCCTATCGGAAACTACATCTGAAATGCCTATCAGCACCTATATTTGAAATGCCTATCGTCAACCATATCTGAAATGCCTATCGACACCTATTTTTGAAATACCTATTGGCTTCTATATCTGAAATGCCTATCGGCACCTATTTTTAAAATGCCAATCGGTAACTATATCTGAAATGCCTATCGGCACCTATATCTGAAATGCCTATCGGCACCAATTTATGAAATGCCTATCGGAAAAAATACATCTGGAATGCCTATCAGCACCTATATTTGAAATGCCTATCGGCAGCTATATCTGGAATGCCTATCGGCACCTGTATTTGAAATGCCTATCGGCTTCTATATCTGAAATGCCTATCGGCACCTATTTTTAAAATGCCAATCGGCAGCTATATCTGAAATGCCTATCGGCACCTATATCTAAAATGCCTATCGGCATCTATTTTTGAAATGCCTATCGGAAACTACAACTGAATTGCCTATCAGCACCTATATATGAAATGCCTATCGGCAACCATATTTGGAATGCCTATCGGCACCTATATTTGAAATGCCTATCGGCTTCTATATCTGAAATGCCTAGCGGCACCTATTTTTAAAATGCCAAACGGCAACTATATCTGAAATGCCTATCGGCACCTATATTTGAAATGCCTATCGGCACCAATTTTTGAAATTCCTATCGGAAACTACATCTGAAATGCCTATCAGCACCTATATTTGAAATGTCTATCGGCAACCATATCTGGAATGCCTGTCGGCACCTATTTTTAAAATGCCTATCGGAAACTACATCTGAAATGCCTATCAGCACCTATATTTGAAAGCCTATCGGCAACCATATCTGGAATGCCTATCGGCACCTATATTTGAAATGCCTATCGGCTTCTATATCTGAAATGCCTATCGGCACCTATTTTTAAAATGGCTATCGGCAACTATATCTGAAATGCCTATCGGCACCTATTTTTAAAATGGCTATCGGCAACTATATCTGAAATGCCTATCGGCACCTATATCTGAAATGCCTATCGGCACCTATTTTTGAAATGCCTATCGGAAACCACATTTGAAATGCCTATCAGCACCTATATTTGAAATGCCTATCGGCAACCATATCTGGATTGCCTTTCGGCACCTATTTTTGAAATGCCTATCGGCTTCTATATCTGAAATGCCTATCGGCACATATTTTTAAAATGCCTACCGGAAACTACATCTGAAATGCCTATCAGCACCTATATTTGAAATGCCTATCGGCAACCATATCTGGAATGCCTATCGGCACCTATATTATAAATGCCTATCGGCTTCTATATCTGAAATGCCTATCGGCACCTATTTTTAAAATGGCTATCGGCAACTATATCTGAAATGCCTATCGGCACCTATATCTGAAATGCCTATCGGCACCTATTTTTGAAATGCCTATCGGAAACTACATCTGAAATGCCTATTAGCACCTATATTTGGTATGCCTATCGGCAACCATATCTGGAATGCCTATCGGCACCTATATTTGAAATGCCTATCGGCTTCTATATCTGAAATGCCTATCGGCACCTATTTTTAAAATGCCAATCGGCAACTATATCTGAAATGCCTATCGGCACCTATATCTGAAATGCCTATCGGCACCTATTTTTGAAATGCCTATCGGAAACTACAACTGAAATGCCTATCGGCACCTATATTTGAAATGCCTATCGGCAACCATATTTGGAATGCCTATCAGCACCTATATTTGAAAGCCTATCGGCAACCATATCTGGAATGCCTATCGGCACCTATATTTGAAATGCCTATCGGCTTCTATATCTGAAATGCCTATCGGCACCTATTTTTAAAATGGCTATCGGCAACTATATCTGAAATGCCTATCGGCACCTATTTTTGAAATGCCTATCGGAAACCACATTTGAAATGCCTATCAGCACCTATATTTGAAATGCCTATCGGCAACCATATCGGCACCAATTTTTGAAATGCCTATCGGAAACTACATCTGAAATGCCTATCAGCACCTATATTTGAAATGCCTATCGGCAACTATATCTGGAATGCCTATCGGAACCTATATTTGAAATGCCTATCGGCTTCTATATCTGAAATGCCTATCGGCACCTATTTTTAAAATGTCAATCGGCAACTATATCTGATGTGCCTATCGGCACCTATATCAGAAATGCCTATCGGCACCTATTTTTGAGATGCCTATCGAAAACTACACCTGAAATGCCTATCAGCACCTATATTTGAAATGCCTATCGGCAACCACATCAGAAATGCCTATCGGCACCTATATCTGAAATGCCTTGCGGCATATATATCTGAAATGCCTATCTACACCTATATCTGAAATGCCTATCGGCACCTATATCTGAAATGCCTATCGGCATCAATTTTTGAAATGCCTATCGGAAACTACATCTAAAATGCCTATCAGCACCTATATTTGAAATGCCTATCGGCAACCATATCTGGAATGCCTATCGGCACCTATATTTGAAATGCCTATCGGCTTCTATATCTGAAATGCCTATCGGCACCTATTTTTAAAATGCCAATTGGCAACTATATCTGAAATGCCTATCGGCACCTATATCTGAAATGCCTATCGGCACCTATTTTTGAAATGCCTATCGGAAACTACATCTGAAATGCCTATCAGCACCTATATTTAAAATGCCTATCGGCAACCATATCTGGAATGCCTATTGGCACCTATATTTGAAATGCCTATCGGCTTCTATATCTGAAATGCCTATCGGCACCTATTTTTAAAATGCCAATCGGCAACTATATCTGAAATGCCTATCGGCACCTATATCTGAAATACCTATCGGCACCAATTTTTGAAATGCCTATCGGAAACTACATCTGATATGCGTATCAGCACCTATATTTGAAATGCCTATCGGCAACCATATCTGGAATGCTTATCGGCATCTATATTTGAAATGCCTATCGGCTTCTATATCTGAAATGCCTATCGGCACCTATTTTTAAAATGCCAATCGGCAACTATATCTAGAATGCCTATCGGCACCTATATTTGAAATGCCTATCGGCTTCTATATCTGAAATGCCTATCGACACCTATTTTTAAAATGCCAATCGGCAACTATATCTGAAATGCCTATCGGCAGCTATATCTGAAATGCCTATCGGCACCTTTTTTTGAAATGCCTTTCGGAAACTACATCTGAAATGCCTATCTGCTCCTATATTTGAAATGCCTATTGGCAACCATATCTGGAATGCCTATCGGCACCTACATTTGAAATGCCTATCGGCTTTTATATCTGAAATGCCTATCGGCACCTATTTTTAAAATGCCAATTGGCAACTATATCTGAAATGCCTATCGGCACCTATATCTGAAATGCCTATCGGCACCTATTTTTGAAATGCCTATCGGAAACTACATCTGAAATGCCTATCGGCACCTATATTTGAAATGCCTATCGTCAACCATATCTGAAATGCCTATCGACACCTATATTTGAAACACCTATCGGCTTCTATATTTGAAATGCCTATCGGCACCTATTTTTAAAATGCCAATCGGTAACTATATCTGAAATGCCTATCGGCACCTATATCTGAAATGCCTATCGGCACCAATTTTTGAAATGCCTATCGGAAACTAAATCTGAAATGCCTATCAGCACCTATATTTGAAATGCCTATCGGCCACCATATCTGGAATGCTTATCGGCATCTATATTTGAAATGCCTATCGGCTTCTATATCTGAAATGCCTATCGGCACCTATTTTTAAAATGCCAATCGGCAACTATATCTGAAATGCCTATCGGCATCTATATCTGAAATGCCTATCGGCACCTATTTTTGAAATGCCTATCGGAAACTACATCTGAAATGCCTATCAGCACCTATATTTGAAATGCCTATGGGCAACCATATCTGGAATGCCTATCGGCACCTATATTTGAAATGCCTATCGGCTTCTATATCTGAAATGCCTATCAGCACATATTTTTAAAATGCCAATCGGCAACTATATCTCTAATGCCTATCGGCACCTATATCTGAAATGCCTATCGGCACCAATTTTTGAAATGCCTATCGGAAACTACATCTGAAATGCCTATCAGCACCTATATTTGAAATGCCTATCGGCAACTATATCTGGAATGCCTATCGGCACCTATATTTGAAATGCCTATCGGCTTCTATATCTGAAATGCCTATCGGCACCTATTTTTAAAATGTCAATCGGGAACTATATCTGATGTGCCTATCGGCACCTATATCAGAAATGCCTATCGGCACCTATTTTTGAGATGCCTATCGAAAACTACATCTGAAATGCCTATCAGCACCTATATTTGAAATGCCTATCGGCAACCACATCAGAAATGCCTATCGGCACCTATATCTGAAATGCCTTTCGGCATATTTATCTGAAATGCCTATCCACACCTATATCTGAAATGCCTATCGGCACCTATATCTGAAATGCCTATCGGCATCAATTTTTGAAATGCCTATCGGAAACTACATCTAAAATGCCTATCAGCACCTATATTTGAAATGTCTGTCGGCAAACATATCTGGAATGCCTATCGGCACCTATATTTGAAATGCCTATCGGCTTCTATATCTGAAATGCCTATCGGCACCTATTTTTAAAATGCCAATTGGCAACTATATCTTAAAATGCCTATCGGCACCTATATCTGAAATGCCTATCGGCACCTATTTTTGAAATGCCTATCGGAAACTACATCTGAAATGCCTATCAGCACCTATATTTAAAATGCCTATCGGCAACCATATCTGGAATGCCTATTGGCACCTATATTTGAAATGCCTATCGGCTTCTATATCTGAAATGCCTATCGGCACCTATTTTTAAAATGCCAATTGGCAACTATATCTGAAATGCCTATCGGCACCTATATCTGAAATGCCTATCGGCACCTATTTTTGAAATGCCTATCGGAAACTACATCTGAAATGCCTATCAGCACCTATATTTAAAATGCCTATCGGCAACCATATCTGGAATGCCTATTGGCACCTATATTTGAAATGCCTATCGGCTTCTATATCTGAAATGCCTATCGGCACCTATTTTTAAAATGCCAATCGGCAACTATATCTGAAATGCCTATCGGCACCTATATCTGAAATACCTATCGGCACCAATTTTTGAAATGCCTATCGGAAACTACATCTGATATGCGTATCAGCACCTATATTTGAAATGCCTATCGGCAACCATATCTGGAATGCTTATCGGCATCTATATTTGAAATGCCTATCGGCTTCTATATCTGAAATGCCTATCGGCACCTATTTTTAAAATGCCAATCGGCAACTATATCTAGAATGCCTATCGGCACCTATATTTGAAATGCCTATCGGCTTCTATATCTGAAATGCCTATCGACACCTATTTTTAAAATGCCAATCGGCAACTATATCTGAAATGCCTATCGGCAGCTATATCTGAAATGCCTATCGGCACCTATTTTTGAAATGCCTTTCGGAAACTACATCTGAAATGCCTATCTGCTCCTATATTTGAAATGCCTATTGGCAACCATATCTGGAATGCCTATCGGCACCTACATTTGAAATGCCTATCGGCTTTTATATCTGAAATGCCTATCGGCACCTATTTTTAAAATGCCAATTGGCAACTATATCTGAAATGCCTATCGGCACCTATATCTGAAATGCCTATCGGCACCTATTTTTGAAATGCCTATCGGAAACTACATCTGAAATGCCTATCGGCACCTATATTTGAAATGCCTATCGTCAAACATATCTGAAATGCCTATCGACACCTATATTTGAAACACCTATCGGCTTCTATATTTGAAATGCCTATCGGCACCTATTTTTAAAATGCCAATCGGTAACTATATCTGAAATGCCTATCGGCACCTATATCTGAAATGCCTATCGGCACCAATTTTTGAAATGCCTATCGGAAACTAAATCTGAAATGCCTATCAGCACCTATATTTGAAATGCCTATCGGCCACCATATCTGGAATGCTTATCGGCATCTATATTTGAAATGCCTATCGGCTTCTATATCTGAAATGCCTATCGGCACCTATTTTTAAAATGCCAATCGGCAACTATATCTGAAATGCCTATCGGCACCTATATCTGAAATGCCTATCGGCACCTATTTTTGAAATGCCTATCGGAAACTACATCTGAAATGCCTATCAGCACCTATATTTGAAATGCCTATGGGCAACCATATCTGGAATGCCTATCGGCACCTATATTTGAAATGCCTATCGGCTTCTATATCTGAAATGCCTATCAGCACCTATTTTTAAAATGCCAATCGGCAACTATATCTGTAATGCCTATCGGCACCTATATCTGAAATGCCTATCGGCACCAATTTTTGAAATGCCTATCGGAAACTACATCTGAAATGCCTATCAGCACCTATATTTGAAATGCCTATCGGCAACTATATCTGGAATGCCTATCGGCACCTATATTTGAAATGCCTATCGGCTTCTATATCTGAAATGCCTATCGGCACCTATTTTTAAAATGTCAATCGGGAACTATATCTGATGTGCCTATCGGCACCTATATCAGAAATGCCTATCGGCACCTATTTTTGAGATGCCTATCGAAAACTACATCTGAAATGCCTATCAGCACCTATATTTGAAATGCCTATCGGCAACCACATCAGAAATGCCTATCGGCAACTATATCTGAAATGCCTTTCGTCATATATTTATCTGAAATGCCTATCCACACCTATATCTGAAATGCCTATCGGCACCTATATCTGAAATGCCTATCGGCATCAATTTTTGAAATGCCTATCGGAAACTACATCTAAAATGCCTATCAGCACCTATATTTTAAATGCCTATCGGCAAACATATCTTGAATGCCTATCGGCACCTATATTTGAAATGCCTATCGGCTTCTATATCTGAAATGCCTATCGGCACCTATATTTTAAGTGCCTATCGGCAACTATATCTGATATGCCTATCGGCACCTATATCTGAAATGCCTATCGGAAACTATTTTTGAAATGCCTATCGGAAACTACATCTAAAATGCCTATCGGCACCTATTTTTAAAATGCCAATCGGCAACTATATCTGAAATGCCTATCGGCACCTATATCTGAAATGCCTATCGGCACCTATTTTTGAAATGCCTATCGGAAACAACATCTGAAATGCCTATAAGCACCTATATTTGAAATGCCTATCGGCAACCATATCTGAAATGCCTATCGACACCTATATTTGAAATACCTATCGGCTTCTATATCTGAAATGCCTATCGGCACCTATTTTTAAAATGCCAATCGGCAACTATATCTGAAATGCCTATCGGCACCTATATCTAAAATGCCAATCGGCACCAATTTTTGAAATGCCTATCGGAAACTACATCTGAAATGCCTATCAGCATCTATATTTGAAATGCCTATCGGCAACCATATCTGGAATGCCTATTGGCACCTATATTTGAAATGCCTATCGGCTTCTATATCTGAAATGCCTATCGGCACCTATTTTTAAATTGCCAATCGGCAACTATATCTGAAATGCCTATCGGCACCTATATCTGAAATGCCTATCGGCATCAAATTTTGAAATGCCTATCGGAAAATACATCTGGAATGCCTATCAGCACCATTATTTGAAATGCCTATCGGCAAACATATCTGGAATGCATATCGGCACCTATATTTGAAATGCCTATCGGCTTCTATATCTGAAAAGCCTATCGGCACCTATTTTTAAAATGGCTATCGGCTACTATATCTGAAATGCCTATCGGCACCTATATCTAAAATGCCTATCGGCACCTATTTTTGAAATGCCTATCGGAAACTACATCTGAAATGCCTATCAGCACCTATATTTGAAATGCCTATCGGCAACCATATCTGGAATGCCTATCGGCACCTATATCTGAAATGCCTATCGGTACCTATTTTTGAAATGCCTATCGGAAACTACATCTGAAATGCCTATCAGCACCTATATTTGAAATGCCTATCGGCAACCATATCTGAAATGCCTATCGACACCTATATTTGAAATACCTATCGTTTTCTATATCTGAAATGACTATCGTCACCAATTTTTGAAATACCTATCGGAAACTACATCTGGAATGCCTATCAGCACCTATATTCGAAATGCCTATCGGCAACCATATCTGGAATGCCTATCGGCACCTATATTTGAAATGCCTATCGGCTTCTATATCTGAAATGCCTATCGACACCTATTTTTAAAATGCCAATCGGCAACTATATCTGAAATGCCTATCGGCACCTATATCTGAAATGCCTTTCGGCACCTATTTTTGAAATGCCTATCAGAAACTACATCTGAAATGCCTATCAGCACCTATATTTGAAATGCCTATCGGCACCCATATCTGAAATGCCTGTCGACACCTATATTTGAAATACCTATCGGCTTCCATATCTGAAATGCCTATCGGCACATATTTTTAAAATGCCAATCGGCAACTATATCTGAAATGCCTATCGGCACCTATATCTGAAATGCCTATCGGCACCAATTTTTGAAATGCCTATCGGAAACTACATCTGAAATGCCTATCAGCACCTATATTTGAAATGCCTATCGGCACCCATATCTGAAATGCCTGTCGACACCTATATTTGAAATACATATCGGCTTCCATATCTGAAATGCCTATCGGCACATATTTTTAAAATGCCAATCGGCAACTATATCTGAAATGCCTATCGGCACCTATATCTGAAATGCCTATCGGCACCAATTTTTGAAATGCCTATCGGAAACTAGATCTGAAATGCCTATCAGCACCTATATTTGAAATGCCTATCGGCAACCATATCTGGAATGCCTATCGGCACCTATATTTGAAATGCCTATCGGCTTCTATATCTGAAATGCCTATCGACACCTATTTTTAAAATGCCAATCTGCAACTATATCTGAAATGCCTATCAGGACTTATATCTGAAATGCCTATCGGCACCTATTTTTGAAATGCCTATCGAAAACTACATCTCAAATGCCCATCAGCAACTATATTTGAAATGCCTATCGGCAACCATATCTGGAATGCCTATCGGCACCTATATTTGAAATGCCTATCGGCTTCTATATCTGAAATGCCTATCGACACCTATTTTTAAAATGCCTATCGGCACCAATTTTTGAAATGCCTATCGGAAACTACATCTGAAATGCCTATCAGCACGTATATTTGAAATGCCTATCGGCAACCATATCTGGGATGCTTATCGGCACCTATATCTGAAATGCCTATCAGCACCTATTTTTGAAATGCCTATCGGAAACTACATCTGAAATGCCTATCAGCACCTATATTTGAAATGCCTATCGGCAACCATATCTGGAATGCCTATCGGCACCTATATTTGAAATGCCTTTCGGCTTCTATATCTGAAATGCCTATCGGCACCTAATTTTGAAATGTCTTTCGGAAACTACATCTGAAATGCTTATCTGCTCCTATATTTGAAATGCCTATCGGCAACCATATCTGAAATGCCTATCGACCCCTATATTTGAAATACCTATCGGCTTCTATATCTGAAATGCCTATCGGCACCTGTTTTTAAAATGCCAATCGGCAACTATATCTGAAATGCCTATCGGCAACCATATCTGAAATGCCTATCGGCACCTATATTTGAAATACCTATCGGCTTCTATATCTGAAATGCCTATCGGCACATATTTTTAAAATGCCAATCGGCAACTATATCTGAAATGCCTATTGGCACCTATATCTGAAATGCCTATCGGCACCAATTTTTGAAATGCCTATCGGAAACTACATCTGAAATGCCTATCAGCACCTATATTTGAAATGCCTATCGGAAACCATATCTGGAATGCCTATCGGCACCTATATTTGAAATGCCTAACGGCTTCTATATCTGAAATGCATATCGGAAACCATATCTGGAATGCCTATCGGCACCTATATTTGAAATGCCTAACGGCTTCTATATCTGAAATGCCTATCAGCACCTATTTTTAAAATGCTAATCGGCAACTATATCTGAAATGCCTATCGGCACCTATATCTAAAATGCCTATAGGCACCTATTTTTGAAATGCCTATCGGAAACTACATCTGAAATGCCTATCAGCATCTATATTTGAAATGCCTATCGGCAACCATATCTGGAATGCCTATCAGCACCAATATTTGAAATGCCTATCGGCTTCTATATCTGAAATGCCTATCGACACCTATTTTTAAAATGCCAATTGGCCACTATATCTGAAATGCCTATCGGCACCTATATCTGAAATGCCTATCGGTACCTATTTTTGAAATGCCTATCGGAAACTACATCCGAAATGCCTATCAGCACCTATATTTGAAATGCCTATCGGCAACCATATCTGAAATTCCTATCGACACCTATATTTGAAATACCTATCGGCATCTATATCTGAAATGCCTATCGGCACCTATTTTTAAAATGCCAATCGGCAACTATATCTGAAATGCCTATCGGCACCTATATCTTAAATGCCTATCGGCACCAATTTTTGAAATGCTTATCGGAAACTACATCTAAAATGCCTATCAGCACCTATATTTGAAAAGCCAATCGGCAACCATATCTGGAATGCCTATCGGCACCTATATTTGAAATGCCTATCGGCTTCTATATCTGAAATGCCTATCGACACCTATTTTTAAAATGCCAATCTGCAACTATATCTGAAATGCCTATCAGGACCTATATCTGAAATGCCTATCGGCACCAATTTTTGAAATGCCTATCGGAAACTACATCTGAAATGCCTATCAGCACCTATATTTGAAAAGCCAATCGGCAACCATATCTGGAATGCCTATCGGCACCTATATTTGAAATGCCTATCGGCTTCTATATCTGAAATGCCTATCGACACCTATTTTTAAAATGCCAATCTGCAACTATATCTGAAATGCCTATCGGCAACCATATCTGAAATGCCTATCGGCACCTATATTTGAAATACCTATCGGCTTCTATATCTGAAATGCCTATCGGCACATATTTTTAAAATGCCAATCGGCAACTATATCTGAAATGCCTATTGGCACCTATATCTGAAATGCCTATCGGCACCAATTTTTGAAATGCCTATCGGAAACTACATCTGAAATGCCTATCAGCACCTATATTTGAAATGCCTATCGGAAACCATATCTGGAATGCCTATCGGCACCTATATTTGAAATGCCTAACGGCTTCTATATCTGAAATGCATATCGGAAACCATATCTGGAATGCCTATCGGCACCTATATTTGAAATGCCTAAC
>JAVRKA010001332.1:0-15530 GCA_034508555.1 Venustoraphidia nigricollis
CTGAAATGCCTATCGACACCTATATCTGAAATGCCTATCGACACCTATATCTAAAATGCCTATCGACACCTATATCTGAAATGCCTATCGACACCTATATCTGAAATGCCTATCGGCACCTATATCTGAAATGCCTATCGACACCTATTTTTGAAATGCCTATCGGAAACTACATCTGAAATGCTTATCAGCACCTATATTTGAAATGCCTATCGGCAACCATATCTGGAATGCCTATCGGCACCTATATTTGAAATGCCTATCGGCTTCTATATCTAAAATGCCTATCGGCACCTATTTTTAAAATGCCAATCGGCAACTATATCTGAAATGCCTATCGGCACCTATATCTGAAATGCCTATCGGCACCTATATCTGAAATGCCTATCGACACCTATATCTGAAATGCCTATCGACACCTATATCTGAAATGCCTATCGACACCTATATCTGAAATGCCTATCGGCACCTATATCTGAAATGCCTATCGACACCTATATCTGAAATGCCTATCGACACCTATATCTGAAATGCCTATCGACACCTATATCTGAAATGCCTATCGACACCTATATCTGAAATGCCTATCGACACTTATATCTGAAATGCCTATCGACACCTATATCTGAAATGCCTATCGACACCTATATCTGAAATGCCTATCGACACCTGTTTTTGAATTACCTATCGGAAACTACATCTGAAATGCCTATCAGCACCTATATTTGAAATGCCTATCGGCAACCATACCTGGAATGCCTATCGGCACCTATATTTGAAATGCCTATCGGCTTCTATATCTGAAATGCCTATCGGCACCTATTTTTAAAATGCCAATCGGCAACTATATCTGAAATGCCGATCGGCACCTATATCTGAAATGCCTATCGACACCTATATCTGAAATGCCTATCGACACCTATATCTGAAATGCCTATCGACACCTATATCTGAAATGCCTATCGACACCTATATCTGAAATGCCTATCGACACCTATATCTGAAATGCCTATCGACACCTATATCTGAAATGCCTATCGACACCTATATCTGAAATGCCTATCGACACCTATTTTTGTAATGCCTATCGGAAACTACATCTGAAATGCCTATCAGCACCTATATTTGAAATGCCTATCGGCAACCATATCTGGAATACCTATCGGCACCTATATTTGAAATGCATATCGGCTTCTATATCTGAAATGCCTATCGGCACCTATTTTTAAAATGCCAATCGGCAACTATATCTGAAATGCCTATCGGCACCTATATCTGAAATGCCTATCGACACCTATATCTGAAATGCCTATCGACACCTATATCTGAAATGCCTATCGACACCTATATCTGAAACGCCTATCGACACCTATATCTGAAATGCCTATCGACACATATATCTGAAATGCTTATCGACACCTATATCTGAAATGCCTATCGACACCTATATCTGAAATGCCTATCGACACCTATATCTGAAATGCCTATCGACACCTATTTTTGAAATGCCTATCGGAAACTACATCTGAAATGCCTATCAGCACCTATATTTGAAATGCCTATCGGCAACCATATCTGGAATGCCTATCGGCACCTATATTTGAAATGCCTATCGGCTTCTATATCTGAAATGCCTATCAGCACCTATTTTTAAAATGCCAATCGGCAACTATATCTGAAATGCCTATCGGCACCTATATCTGAAATGCCTATCGACACCTATATCTGAAATGCCTATCGACACCTATATCCGAAATGCCTATCGACACCTATATCTGAAATGCCTATCGACACCTATATCTGAAATGCCTATCGACACCTATATCTAAAATGCCTATCGACACCTATATCTGAAATGCCTATCGACACCTATATCTGAAATGCCTATCGACACCTATATCTGAAATGCCTATCGACACCTATTTTTGAAATGCCTATCGGAAACTACATCTGAAATGCCTATCAGCACCTATATTTGAAATGCCTATCGGCAACCATATCTGGAATGCCTATCGGCACCTATATTTGAAATGCCTATCGGCTTCTATATCTGAAATGCCTATCGGCACCTATTTTTAAAATGCCAATCGGCAACTATATCTGAAATGCCTATTGGCACCTATATCTGAAAGGCCTATCGACACCTATATCTGAAATGCCTATCGACACCTATATCTGAAATGCCTATCGACACCTATATCTGAAATGCCTATCGACACCTATATCTGAAATGCCTATCGACACCTATATCTAAAATGCCTCTCGACACCGATTTTTGAAATGCCTATCGGAAACTACATCTGAAATGCCTATCAGCACCTATATTTGAAATGCCTATCGGCAACCATATCTGGAATGCCTATCGGCACCTATATTTGAAATGCCTATCGGCTTCTATATCTGAAATGCCTATCGGCACCTATTTTTAAAATGCCAATCGGCAACTATATCTGAAATGCCTATCGGCACCTATATCTGAAATGCCTATCGACACCTATATCTGAAATGCCTATCGACACCTATATCTAAAATGCCTATCGACACCTATATCTGAAATGCCTATCGACACCTATATCTGAAATGCCTATCGACACATATATCTGAAATGCCTATCGACACCTATATCTGAAATGCCTATCGACACCTATATCTGAAATGCCTATCGACACCTATTTTTGAAATGCCTATCGGAAACTACATCTGAAATGCCTATCAGCACCTATATTTGAAATGCCTATCGGCAACCATATCTGGAATGCCTATCGGCACCTATATTTGAAATGCCTATCGGTTTCTATATCTGAAATGCCTATCGGCACCTATTTTTAAAATGCCAATCGGCAACTATATCTGAAATGCCTATCGGCACCTATATCTGAAATGCCTATCGGCACCTATATCTGAAATGCCTATCGACACCTATATCTGAAATGCCTAACGACACCTATATCTGAAATGCCTATCGACACCTATATCTGAAATGCCTATCGACACCTATATCTGAAATGCCTATCGACCCCTATATCTGAAATGCCTATCGACACCTATATCTGAAATGCCTATCGACACCTATATCTGAAATGCTTATCGACACCTATATCTGAAATGCCTATCGACACCTATATCTGAAATGCCTATCGACACCTATATCTGAAATGCCTATCGACACCTATATCTGAAATGCCTATCGACACCTATTTTTGAAATGCCTATCGGAAACTACATCTGAAATGCCTATCAGCACCTATATTTGAAATGCCTATCGGCAACCATATCTGGAATGCCTATCGGCACCTATATTTGAAATGCCTATCGGCTTCTATATCTGAAATGCCTATCGGCACCTATTTTTAAAATGCCAATCGGCAACTATATCTGAAATGCCTATCGGCACCTATATCTGAAATGCCTATCGACACCTATATCTGAAATGCCTATCGACACCTATATCTGAAATGCCTATCGACACCTATCTCTGAAATGCCTATCGACACCTATATCTGTAATGCCTATCGACACCTATATCTGAAATGCCTATCGACACCAATATCTGAAATGCCTATCGACACCTATATCTGAAATGCCTATCGACACCTATTTTTGAAATGCCTATCGGAAACTACATCTGAAATGCCTATCAGCACCTATATTTGAAATGCCTATCGGCAACCATATCTGGAATGCCTATCGGCACCTATATTTGAAATGCCTATCGGCTTCTATATCTGAAATGCCTATCGGCACCTATTTTTAAAATGCCAATCGGCAACTATATCTGAAATGCCTATCGGCACCTATATCTGAAATGCCTATCGACACCTATATCTGAAATGCCTATCGACACCTATATCTGAAATGCCTATCGACACCTATATCTGAAATGCCTATCGACACCTATATATGAAATGCCTATCGACACCTATATCAAAAATGCCTATCGACACCTATATCTGAAATGCCTATCGACACCTATATCTGAAATGCCTATCGACACCTATATCTGAAATGCCTATCGACACCTATTTTTGAAATGCCTAACGGAAACTACATCTGAAATGCCTATCAGCACCTATATTTGAAATGCCTATCGGCAACCATATCTGGAATGCCTATCGGCACCTATATTTGAAATGCCTATCGGCTTCTATATCTAAAATGCCTATCGGCACCTATTTTTAAAATGCCAATCGGCAACTATATCTGAAATGCCTATCGGCACCTATATCTGAAAGGCCTATCGACACCTATATCTGAAATGCCTATCGACACCTATATCTAAAATGCCTATCGACACCTATATCTGAAATGCCTATCGACACCTATATCTGAAATGCCTATCGACACCTATATCTGAAATGCCTATCGACACCTATATCTGAAATGATTATCGACACCGATTTTTGAAATGCCTATCGGAAACTACATCTGAAATGCCTATCAGCACCTATATTTGAAATGCCTATCGGCAACCATATCTGGAATGCCTATCGGCACCTATATTTGAAATGCCTATCGGCTTCTATATCTGAAATGCCTATCGGCACCTATTTTTAAAATGCCAATCGGCAACTATATCTGAAATGCCTATCGGCACCTATATCTGAAATGCCTATCGACACCTATATCTGAAATGCCTATCGACACCTATATCTGAAATGCCTATCGACACCTATATCTGAAATGCCTATCGACACCTATATCTGAAATGCCTATCGACACCTATATCTGAAATGCCTATCGACACCTATATCTGAAATGCCTATCGACACCTATTTTTGAAATGCCTATCGGAAACTACATCTGAAATGCCTATCAGCACCTATATTTGAAATGCCTATCGGCAACCATATCTGGAATGCCTATCGGCACCTATATTTGAAATGCCTATCGGCACCTATATCTGAAATGCCTATCGACACCTATTTTTGAAATGCCAATCGGCAACTATATCTGAAATGCCTATCGGCACCTATATCTGAAATGCCTATCGGCACCTATATCTGAAATGCCTATCGACACCTATATCTGAAATGCCTATCGACACCTATATCTGAAATGCCTATCGACACCTATATCTGAAATGCCTATCGACACCTATATATGAAATGCCTATCGACACCTATATCTGAAATGCCTATCGGCACCTATATCTGAAATGCCTATCGACACCTATATCTGAAATGCCTATCGACACCTATATCTGAAATGCCTATCGACACCTATATCTGAAATGTCTATCGACACCTATATCTGAAATGCCTATCGACACCTATATCTGAAATGCCTATCGACACCTATATCTGAAATGCCTATCGACACAAATATCTAAAATGCCTATTGACACCTATTATTGAAATGCCTATCGGAAACTACATCTGAAATGCCTATCAGCACCTATATTTGAAATGCCTATCGGCAACCATATCTGAAATGCCTATCGGCACCTATATTTGAAATGCCTATCGGCTTCTATATCTGAAATGCCTATCGGCACCTATTTTTAAAATGCCAATCGGCAACTATATCTGAAATGCCTATCGGCACCTATATCTGAAATGCCTATCGACACCTATATCTGAAATGCCTATCGACACCTATATCTGAAATGCCTATCGACACCTATATCTGAAATCCCTATCGACACCTATATCTGAAATGCCTATCGACACCTATATCTGAAATGCCTATCGACACCTATATCTGAAATGCCTATCGACACCTATATCTGAAATGCCTATCGGCACCTATATCTGAAATGCCTATCGACACCTATATCTGAAATGCCTATCGACACCTATATCTGAAATGCCTATCGACACCTATATCTGAAATGTCTATCGACACCTATATCTGAAATGCCTATCGACACCTATATCTGAAATGCCTATCGACACCTATATCTGAAATGCCTATCGACACAAATATCTGAAATGCCTATTGACACCTATTATTGAAATGCCTATCGGAAACTACATCTGAAATGCCTATCAGCACCTATATTTGAAATGCCTATCGGCAACCATATCTGAAATGCCTATCGGCACCTATATTTGAAATGCCTATCGGCTTCTATATCTGAAATGCCTATCGGCACCTATTTTTAAAATGCCAATCGGCAACTATATCTGAAATGCCTATCGGCACCTATATCTGAAATGCCTATCGACACCTATATCTGAAATGCCTATCGACACCTATATCTGAAATGCCTATCGACACCTATATCTGAAATCCCTATCGACACCTATATCTGAAATGCCTATCGACACCTATATCTGAAATGCCTATCGACACCTATATCTGAAATGCCTATCGACACCTATATCTGAAATGCCTATCGACACCTATATCTGAAATGCCTATCGACACCTATATCTGAAATGCCTATCGACACCTATATCTGAAATGCCTATCGACACCTATATCTGAAATGCCTATCAACACCTATATCTGAAATGCCTATCGACACCTATTTTTGATATGCCTATCGGAAACTACATCTGAAATGCCTATCAGCACCTATATTTGAAATGCCTATCGGCAACCATATCTGGAATGCCTATCGGCACCTATATTTGAAATGCCTATCGGCTTCTATATCTGAAATGCCTATCGGCACCTATTTTTAAAATGCCAATCGGCAACTATATCTGAAATGCCTATCGGCACCTATATCTGAAATGCCTATCGACACCTATATCTGAAATGCCTATCGCCACCTATATCTGAAATGCCTATCGACACCTATTTTTGAAAAACCTATCGGAAACTACATCTGAAATGCCTATCAGCACCTATATTTGAAATGCCTATCGGCAACCATATCTGGAATGCCTATCGGCACCTATATTTGAAATGCCTATCGGCTTCTATATCTGAAATGCCTATCGGCACCTATTTTTAAAATGCCAATCGGCAACTATATCTGAAATGCCTATCGGCACCTATATCTGAAATGCCTATCGACACCTATATCTGAAATGCCTATCGACACCTATATCTAAAATGCCTATCGTCACCTATATCTGAAATGCCTATCGACACCTATATCTGAAATGCCTATCGACACCTATATCTGAAATGCCTATCGCCACCTATATCTGAAGTGCCTATCGACACCTATATCTGAAATGCCTATCGACACCATTTTTGAAATGCCTATCGGAAACTACATCTGAAATGCCTATCGACACCTATATCTGAAATGCCTATCGACACCTATATCTGAAATGCCTATCGACACCTATATCTGAAATGCCTATCGACACCTATATCTGAAATGCCTATCGACACCTATATCTGAAATGCCTATCGACACCTATTTTTGAAATGCCTATCGGAAACTACATCTCAAATGCCTATCAGCACCTATATTTGAAATGCCTATCGGCAACCATATCTGGAATGCCTATCGGCACCTATATTTGAAATCCCTATCGGCTTCTATATCTGAAATGCCTATCGGCACCTATTTTTAAAATGCCAATCGGCAACTATACCTGAAATGCCTATCGGCACCTATATCTGAAATGCCTATCGACACCTATATCTGAAATGCCTATCGACACCTATATCTGAAATGCCTATCGACACCTATATCTGAAATACCTATCGACACCTATATCTGAAATGCCTATCAACACCTATATCTGAAATGCCTATCGACACCTATATCTGAAATGCCTAAGACACCTATATCTGAAATGCCTATCGACACCTATTTTTAAAATGCCTATCGGAAACTACATCTGAAATGCCTATCAGCACCTATATTTGAAATGCCTATCGGCAACCATATCTGGAATGCCTATCGGCACCAATATTTGAAATGCCTATCGGCTTCTATATCTGAAATGCCTATCGGCACCTATTTTTAAAATGCCAATCGGCAACTTTATCTGAAATGCCTATCGACACCTATATCTGAAATGCCTATCGACACCTATATCTGAAATGCCTATCGACACCTATATCTGAAATGCCTATCGACACCTATATCTGAAATGCCTATCGACACCTATATCTGAAATGCCTATCACCTATATCTGAAATGCCTATCGACACCTATAACTGAAATGCCTATCGACACCTATTTTTGAAATGCCTATCGGAAACTACATCTGAAATGCCTATCAGCACCTATATTTGAAATGCCTATTGGCAACCATATCTGGAATGCCTATCGGCACCTATATTTGAAATGCCTATCGGCTTCTATATCTGAAATGCCTATCGGCACCTATTTTTAAAATGCTAATCGGCAACTATATCTGAAATGCCTATCGGCACCTATATCTGAAATGCCTATCGACACCTATATCTGAAATGCCTATCGACACCTATATCTGAAATGCCTATCGACACCTATATCTGAAATGTCTATCGACACCTATATCTGAAATGCCTATCGACACCTATATCTGAAATGCCTATCGACACCTATATCTGAAATGCCTATCGGCACCTATATCTGAAATGCCTATCGACACCTATATCTGAAATGCCTATCGACACCTATATCTGAAATGCCTATCGACACCTATATCTGAAATGTCTATCGACACCTATATCTGAAATGCCTATCGACACCTATATCTGAAATGCCTATCGACACCTGTATCTGAAATGCCTATCGACACAAATATCTGAAATGCCTATTGACACCTATTATTGAAATGCCTATCGGAAACTACATCTGAAATGCCTATCAGCACCTATATTTGAAATGCCTATCGGCAACCATATCTGAAATGCCTATCGGCACCTATATTTGAAATGCCTATCGGCTTCTATATCTGAAATGCCTATCGGCACCTATTTTTAAAATGCCAATCGGCAACTATATCTGAAATGCCTATCGGCACCTATATCTGAAATGCCTATCGACACCTATATCTGAAATGCCTATCGACACCTATATCTGAAATGCCTATCGACACCTATATCTGAAATCCCTATCGACACCTATATCTGAAATGCCTATCGACACCTATATCTGAAATGCCTATCGACACCTATATCTGAAATGCCTATCGACACCTATATCTGAAATGCCTATCGACACCTATATCTGAAATGCCTATCGACACCTATATCTGAAATGCCTATCGACACCTATATCTGAAATGCCTATCGACACCTATATCTGAAATGCCTATCAACACCTATATCTGAAATGCCTATCGACACCTATTTTTGATATGCCTATCGGAAACTACATCTGAAATGCCTATCAGCACCTATATTTGAAATGCCTATCGGCAACCATATCTGGAATGCCTATCGGCGCCTATATTTGAAATGCCTATCGGCTTCTATATCTGAAATGCCTATCGGCACCTATTTTTAAAATGCCAATCGGCAACTATATCTGAAATGCCTATCGGCACCTATATCTGAAATGCCTATCGACACCTATATCTGAAATGCCTATCGCCACCTATATCTGAAATGCCTATCGACACCTATTTTTGAAAAACCTATCGGAAACTACATCTGAAATGCCTATCAGCACCTATATTTGAAATGCCTATCGGCAACCATATCTGGAATGCCTATCGGCACCTATATTTGAAATGCCTATCGGCTTCTATATCTGAAATGCCTATCGGCACCTATTTTTAAAATGCCAATCGGCAACTATATCTGAAATGCCTATCGGCACCTATATCTGAAATGCCTATCGACACCTATATCTGAAATGCCTATCGACACCTATATCTAAAATGCCTATCGTCACCTATATCTGAAATGCCTATCGACACCTATATCTGAAATGCCTATCGACACCTATATCTGAAATGCCTATCGCCACCTATATCTGAAGTGCCTATCGACACCTATATCTGAAATGCCTATCGACACCATTTTTGAAATGCCTATCGGAAACTACATCTGAAATGCCTATCAGCACCTATATTTGAAATGCCTATCGGCAACCATATCTGGAATGCCTATCGGCACCTATATTTGAAATGCCTATCGGCTTCTATATCTGAAATGCCTATCGGCACCTATTTATAAAATGCCAATCGGCGACTATATTTGAAATGCCTATCGGCACCTATATCTGAAATGCCTATCGACACCTATATCTGAAATGCCTATCGACACCTATATCTGAAATGCCTATCGACACCTATATCTGAAATGCCTATCGACACCTATATCTGAAATGCCTATCGACACCTATATCTGAAATGCCTATCGACACCTATATCTGAAATGCCTATCGACACCTATATCTGAAATGCCTATCGACACCTATATCTGAAATGCCTATCGACACCTATTTTTGAAATGCCTATCGGAAACTACATCTCAAATGCCTATCAGCACCTATATTTGAAATGCCTATCGGCAACCATATCTGGAATGCCTATCGGCACCTATATTTGAAATCCCTATCGGCTTCTATATCTGAAATGCCTATCGGCACCTATTTTTAAAATGCCAATCGGCAACTATATCTGAAATGCCTATCGGCACCTATATCTGAAATGCCTATCGACACCTATATCTGAAATGCCTATCGACACCTATATCTGAAATGCCTATCGACACCTATATCTGAAATACCTATCGACACCTATATCTGAAATGCCTATCAACACCTATATCTGAAATGCCTATCGACACCTATATCTGAAATGCCTAAGACACCTATATCTGAAATGCCTATCGACACCTATTTTTAAAATGCCTATCGGAAACTACATCTGAAATGCCTATCAGCACCTATATTTGAAATGCCTATCGGCAACCATATCTGGAATGCCTATCGGCACCTATATTTGAAATGCCTATCGGCTTCTGTATCTGAAATGCCTATCGGCACCTATTTTTAAAATGCCAATCGGCAACTTTATCTGAAATGCCTATCGACACCTATATCTGAAATGCCTATCGACACCTATATCTGAAATGCCTATCGACACCTATATCTGAAATGCCTATCGACACCTATATCTGAAATGCCTATCGACACCTATATCTGAAATGCCTATCACCTATATCTGAAATGCCTATCGACACCTATATCTGAAATGCCTATCGACACCTATTTTTGAAATGCCTATCGGAAACTACATCTGAAATGCCTATCAGCACCTATATTTGAAATGCCTATCGGCAACCATATCTGGAATGCCTATCGGCACCTATATTTGAAATGCCTATCGGCTTCTATATCTGAAATGCCTATCGGCACCTATTTTTAAAATGCTAATCGGCAACTATATCTGAAATGCCTATCGGCACCTATATCTAAAATGCCTATCGACACCTATATCTGAAATGCCTATCGACACCTATATCTGAAATGCCTATCGACACCTATATCTGAAATGCCTATCGACACCTATTTTTGAAATGCCTATCGGAAACTACATCTAAAATGACTATCAGCACCTATATTTGAAATGCCTATCGGCAACCATATCTGGAATGCCTATCGGCACCTATATTTGAAATGCCTATCGGCTTCTATATCTGAAATGCCTATCGGCACCTATTTTTAAAATGCCAATCGGCAACTATATCTGAAATGCCTATCGGCACCTATATCTGAAATGCCTATCGACACCTATATCTGAAATGCCTATCGACACCTATATCTGAAATGCCTATCGACACCTATATCTGAAATGCCTATCGACACCTATATCTGAAATGCCTATCGACACCTATATCTGAAATGCCTATCGGCACCTATATTTGAAATGCCTATCGGCTTCTATATCTGAAATGCCTATCGGCACCTATATTTGAAATGCCTATCGGCTTCTATATCTGAAATGCCTATCGGCACCTATTTTTAAAATGCCAATCGGCAACTATATCTGAAATGCCTATCGGCACCTATATCTGAAATGCCTATCGACACCTATATCTGAAATGCCTATCGACACCTAAATCTGAAATGCCTATCGACACCTATATCTGAAATGCCTATCGACACCTATATCTGAAATGCCTATCGACACCTATATCTGAAATGCCTATCGACACCTATATCTGAAATGCCTATCGACACCTATATCTGAAATGCCTATCAACACCTATATCTGAAATGCCTATCGACACCTATTTTTGATATGCCTATCGGAAACTACATCTGAAATGCCTATCAGCACCTATATTTGAAATGCCTATCGGCAACCATATCTGGAATGCCTATCGGCACCTATATTTGAAATGCCTATCGGCTTCTATATCTGAAATGCCTCTCGGCACCTATTTTTAAAATGCCAATCGGCAACTATATCTGAAATGCCTATCGGCACCTATATCTGAAATGCCTATCGACACCTATATCTGAAATGCCTATCGCCACCTATATCTGAAATGCCTATCGACACCTATTTTTGAAATGCCTATCGGAAACTACATCTGAAATGCCTATCAGCACCTATATTTGAAATGCCTATCGGCAACCATATCTGGAATGCCTATCGGCACCTATATTTGAAATGCCTATCGGCTTCTATATCTGAAATGCCTATCGGCACCTATTTTTAAAATGCCAATCGGCAACTATATCTGAAATGCCTATCGGCACCTATATCTGAAATGCCTATCGACACCTATATCTGAAATGCCTATCGACACCTATATCTGAAATACCTATCGACACCTATATCTAAAATGCCTATCGTCACCTATATCTGAAATGCCTATCGACACCTATATCTGAAATGCCTATCGACACCTATATCTGAAATGCCTATCGCCACCTATATCTGAAATGCCTATCGACACCTATTTTTGAAATGCCTATCGGAAACTACATCTGAAATTTCTATCAGCACCTATATTTGAAATGCCTATCGGCAACCATATCTGGAATGCCTATCGGCACCTATATTTGAAATGCCTATCGGCTTCTATATCTGAAATGCCTATCGGCACCTATTTTTAAAATGCCAATCGGCAACTATATCTGAAATGCCTATCGGCACCTATATCTGAAATGCCTATCGACACCTATATCTGAAATGCCTATCGACACCTATATCTAAAATGCCTATCGTCACCTATATCTGAAATGCCTATCGACACCTATATCTGAAATGCCTATCGACACCTATATCTGAAATGCCTATCGCCACCTATATCTGAAGTGCCTATCGACACCTATATCTGAAATGCCTATCGACACCATTTTTGAAATGCCTATCGGAAACTACATCTGAAATGCCTATCGACACCTATATCTGAAATGCCTATCGACACCTATATCTGAAATGCCTATCGACACCTATATCTGAAATGCCTATCGACACCTATATCTGAAATGCCTATCGACACCTATATCTGAAATGCCTATCGACACCTATTTTTGAAATGCCTATCGGAAACTACATCTCAAATGCCTATCAGCACCTATATTTGAAATGCCTATCGGCAACCATATCTGGAATGCCTATCGGCACCTATATTTGAAATCCCTATCGGCTTCTATATCTGAAATGCCTATCGGCACCTATTTTTAAAATGCCAATCGGCAACTATATCTGAAATGCCTATCGGCACCTATATCTGAAATGCCTATCGACACCTATATCTGAAATGCCTATCGACACCTATATCTGAAATGCCTATCGACACCTATATCTGAAATACCTATCGACACCTATATCTGAAATGCCTATCAACACCTATATCTGAAATGCCTATCGACACCTATATCTGAAATGCCTAAGACACCTATATCTGAAATGCCTATCGACACCTATTTTTAAAATGCCTATCGGAAACTACATCTGAAATGCCTATCAGCACCTATATTTGAAATGCCTATCGGCAACCATATCTGGAATGCCTATCGGCACCTATATTTGAAATGCCTATCGGCTTCTATATCTGAAATGCCTATCGGCACCTATTTTTAAAATGCCAATCGGCAACTTTATCTGAAATGCCTATCGACACCTATATCTGAAATGCCTATCGACACCTATATCTGAAATGCCTATCGACACCTATATCTGAAATGCCTATCGACACCTATATCTGAAATGCCTATCGACACCTATATCTGAAATGCCTATCACCTATATCTGAAATGCCTATCGACACCTATATCTGAAATGCCTATCGACACCTATTTTTGAAATGCCTATCGGAAACTACATCTGAAATGCCTATCAGCACCTATATTTGAAATGCCTATTGGCAACCATATCTGGAATGCCTATCGGCACCTATATTTGAAATGCCTATCGGCTTCTATATCTGAAATGCCTATCGGCACCTATTTTTAAAATGCTAATCGGCAACTATATCTGAAATGCCTATCGGCACCTATATCTGAAATGCCTATCGACACCTATATCTGAAATGCCTATCGACACCTATATCTGAAATGCCTATCGACACCTATATCTGAAATGTCTATCGACACCTATATCTGAAATGCCTATCGACACCTATATCTGAAATGCCTATCGACACCTATATCTGAAATGCCTATCGGCACCTGTATCTGAAATGCCTATCGACACCTATATCTGAAATGCCTATCGACACCTATATCTGAAATGCCTATCGACACCTATATCTGAAATGTCTATCGACACCTATATCTGAAATGCCTATCGACACCTATATCTGAAATGCCTATCGACACCTGTATCTGAAATGCCTATCGACACAAATATCTGAAATGCCTATTGACACCTATTATTGAAATGCCTATCGGAAACTACATCTGAAATGCCTATCAGCACCTATATTTGAAATGCCTATCGGCAACCATATCTGAAATGCCTATCGGCACCTATATTTGAAATGCCTATCGGCTTCTATATCTGAAATGCCTATCGGCACCTATTTTTAAAATGCCAATCGGCAACTATATCTGAAATGCCTATCGGCACCTATATCTGAAATGCCTATCGACACCTATATCTGAAATGCCTATCGACACCTATATCTGAAATGCCTATCGACACCTATATCTGAAATCCCTATCGACACCTATATCTGAAATGCCTATCGACACCTATATCTGAAATGCCTATCGACACCTATATCTGAAATGCCTATCGACACCTATATCTGAAATGCCTATCGACACCTATATCTGAAATGCCTATCGACACCTATATCTGAAATGCCTATCGACACCTATATCTGAAATGCCTATCGACACCTATATCTGAAATGCCTATCAACACCTATATCTGAAATGCCTATCGACACCTATTTTTGATATGCCTATCGGAAACTACATCTGAAATGCCTATCAGCACCTATATTTGAAATGCCTATCGGCAACCATATCTGGAATGCCTATCGGCGCCTATATTTGAAATGCCTATCGGCTTCTATATCTGAAATGCCTATCGGCACCTATTTTTAAAATGCCAATCGGCAACTATATCTGAAATGCCTATCGGCACCTATATCTGAAATGCCTATCGACACCTATATCTGAAATGCCTATCGCCACCTATATCTGAAATGCCTATCGACACCTATTTTTGAAAAACCTATCGGAAACTACATCTGAAATGCCTATCAGCACC
>JAVRKA010001333.1:0-15441 GCA_034508555.1 Venustoraphidia nigricollis
TTAAACTTTAAAGTTTAAACTATATAACCGTTCGACAGATCGACCGTTGATGTTATTTGTTAGGTATATTTTGTTGTTGCAAATTGTGATAACATATCTATCTAGGTACCTAAAATTTGATGACTAGACAAGTAGCATATTTAATGTTGTTAATAAAACCGCTGATCTCCTCGGAATTTTTAATTTTGAAGTTTGATTTAAATTTTAAACTGCTTACAGCTGTACGGCCGCGCGATTGTTATTGATTTGTTTCACAACACCGGCACCGTCTTGTATCCCAAAGAATACACGCTTATAAATTGTTTTTATTTAGTTCCTAGTTCCTACTGTTCCTAGTGTTGTCTTACGCGTTGACGGGAATTAAAAATGTCGGAAGTGTGGAAGTATTTTCAAAAGAAAGAATTAACGAAAAACGAAGTGATTTGTAAAATTTGTGACAAACTGCTTAAATATTCAGGCAGTACAAGTTCACTGTGGCACCATATTCGATCAGTACATTACTTAGAAAACGCTAAACAGAAAAACAAAATTGAAGAATATTTGAATTGTTCTGAGTCTGACCAAAAGACCAGGTAATAATTTTTTATTAACAGAAATATTCAATTAGTTCTTATATTTTATATAAACATAATCTACGACAATGAGATCACTTACTAAGTTGAATATTTTCATTTTGTTCTTTGATGATTTTTGAAAAGTCGCTTTGTTTTTTTTTTTTATTTGTTTGCCTGCTGTTAGTGGATAAAGTACAGCCGTTCTTAGTAATTTTTCTCGCCCTGTATCTTCGAAACAAAGCGGCTTTTCAAAAATAATCAAAGGACAAAATATTCTTACAAATGTTTCGTTCTTTGTAACGGCAGAAATTTGATATGAAAATGTCGAAATTAACTCAAAAAAACAGATAGCGATAGCCGAACTTAAATAAAATGATGACGTTTTAGCTGTTTGAATAATTAATAATTATTAATTTTAATCTCATATCCTTATATTCTCTGAAAAGTAATTATTAATTTTAATCTTTCGTCGGTTCCATGGCTTTGGCAATCTATTTCTGAGGTAATTTTCGACATTTTAATTCTTAATTTCTGTCGTTATAAAGCATGAAAAATTAATTTTGTTTAACACTAAAATCCCCAACAATGAAACAACAATGCTGTTATTAATATTATTTTCAAATACACTCCTGGACAAAAAAAACTGGACAAAAAATATTGTTTACAGTCAATCTTAAAAAACTTTTAAAGTTTCGCATTGATCTTGATAATTTTTTTTACTTGTAGGATCGTTATCTGACATCAAATTTACAAAAAATTTTAATAGATTTGGTATCATAGAGTGTTGCATAGCTTCCTTTAAAAACGTGTGTATACTTGTAGAATGAAGATATTGATGTGAATCAAAAAACCCGGGTCGCAGTGCCAAAACCCTGCCGACAATATAGTGCATTTGCTATACAGACAGTATGGCTTTATTATGGGCACTTAAGTTGGTTTTTGGGCAAAATAAAAAATTTTACTCCTTAATATACCCCTTAAAATAATATTTTTTTTCTTAATTGTAATATTATTATCAATCGAACCTATATACCAAATTATATACACCTTTCATAAAAAATTCCTTATCTGCAAAATAGTGTTTTCATAAAATTTGTAAATCCGATCCTGTCGGGCCGATTTTATTAAAATTCTATGAACACATTTTAATTACTACCAGAGGGTTAAATTTCAATTTTGAAACGATTCGTCGAATTTTTTCGGTGTTTTGGGGCCCAAAAACAATTTTCAACCCCTAAAAACTACCCTTAAAATGACCTGATTAGGCTCATTTTAAATAGGCTTCTTGCGGTGATGGATTTCAATGCGTGGGCCAAATTTAGTTGAAATCAATTAACTCTTTCGAAAGTTATTGCCCGCACACATATATATATATATATATATACACGTATATATATAAATATATATATATATATATATATATATATATATATATATATACATATATATATAAACATTTTTAAAAATGGTGCCAAAGTGTTTAGGAGGTTATGAAACGTCGAGAAATTTTGGTCCGACCCCTAGGTCCCGCCATCCGACCGACGCCAATAGTGTATGTTGCCATATGGCAAATACACTAAAAAGAAATGTGAAGAAATGATGAGCTTAAAAATCTCATACAAAGACACATCATTGTGTCGTTAAATTTTTCCACGGAGTGTTCAGAAATGTAGGGCAAAATGCAACTTTTGGTTCTACACTGTATGATACCAAATCCATTAAATTTTTTTGTAAATTTGATGTCAGATAACGATCAAGATAAAAGCGCCTAGAAGTTAAAAAAGATCAATCCGAAACTTTAAAAGTTATTGAAATTTGACTGTATCTAGTATCTACTATCTACTATCTAAGTAATATTTTTATTGTCCGTTTTTTTGCCCAGTAGTGTATTATCAATTTCCAATCATAGACAATTTTTTGTAGGCAAGAATTTGATTCTGACGCAGGTCCTTCCAATGTATCTACACATACTAAAATTAAAAAAAAATGCAGAAAATCTTTAAGGACAACTGATTGTGACTATGACAGTGATGACACTTTAAGCTCTATGGAAGTTGAAAGTGTTGAAACGTTATCGGGAGCTTCAGAAATGTGCAATACTCCAATTTCCACTCCGATAAAACAAATAAAAATTAATGACGTTTTTCACACAGTCTCTCAAACAAAATCATTTAATGAAAGAATTACCCGAATTCTTACATTGATGATATCCGAAGATTTGCTGCCTCTGTCTATAGTTGAGGGAACCGGATTTAAAAAATTTGTAAAGGCACTTAATCCTAATTACACTATTCCTTCTCGGAAAACTATTTCCTCAAGAATGATGTTAACATATGAAGAAAATAAAAGCAAAATTAAGGGGATTTTTAATAATTTAGATTATGTGGCAATTACAACAGACTGCTGGAGTTCGCGTACAACGGAATCATACATCACTGTTACGGCTCACGGGATTAATGACAGTTTTGAAATGCAATGCTTTACTTTAGCCACCAAATTAATGACTAATCGACATACAGCAGTCAATTTAAAAGACGCTGTATGTGAAATAGCTGCGGACTGGAATATTCAACACAAAATTGTTGGAACTGTACATGACAACGCCGCAAACATTACAAATGCTGTAAGGGACTGCAAAGCATTAGGTATGTCCATAAATTGCTTAGCTCACACTCTACAACTGAGTGTGAATAAAGGGTTGGCTCAAGAAAATGTTCAAAGTCTTATAGT
Organism: Venustoraphidia nigricollis; assembly: GCA_034508555.1. NCBI lineage: Eukaryota > Metazoa > Arthropoda > Insecta > Raphidioptera > Raphidiidae > Venustoraphidia > Venustoraphidia nigricollis. The sequence goes on from JAVRKA010001333.1 coordinate 3,285, forward strand.
AAAGTGCAGCAAAATAGTGGGGCATTTTAAGCACTCAAATTTAGCGAGCAACGCTTTAAATGACTTACAAAAGAAAATGGGCATAGTTGAACATAAGCTAATACAAAGTGTGAAAACACGCTGGAATTCAGTTTATTATATGGTGGAGAGGTTACTTGAACAAAGATTAGCTGTACAAGGTGTTTTGATTGATCGAAATATTACATCCAAACAAATTAGTCAAGATTTAGAAATATCTGAAGAAGAGTGGACATTAATTGAAGGCATAATCGACGTTCTTAAACCCTTTGAAATGTCGACTAAATTAATCTCAACAGAAAATTACCCATCGCTATCTATAGCTCAACCATTGTTACACTCACTTCTAAAAAATTTCTTAAAAATATCAAATAATGACTTGCCAGCGATAGCATCTTTTAAACGTTTAATTGAAAGTGATCTAAAAACTAGGTTTGGTAATAACGAAAATGAACATAGTATCGGCTTTCGTTATGACAAAGTTAGCATTTTTGACATCGCGACTTTTCTTGATCCGAGATACAAAAACTTCGAACGACGAATAGGTATCCTTAGAGATATAAAAATAGCTATCGAACAAGAACTATCGGAATTGGAAGTGGGGGAACCTTCTGGAGAAACTGAAAATGTGAAAAGTTCTGCCACAGATTTTCTTTTTCCTGAGGAATTTCCCAATACTATAAGCGAGGTTGAAAATTACAGTAGGGAAATTCAAATTAAAAAACAGGCTAATTTATTACAGTGGTGGAATTTAAATAGGATTCGGTATCCAAAACTATCAAAAATTGCAAATAAATATTTATGTATACCCGTTACATCCACTCCATCGGAAAGAGTATTCTCAACAGCTGGTAACATTGTGTCAGCCAAAAGAAATTGTCTCAAGCCTGAAAATGTCGATATTTTGGTGTTTTTGCACCAAAATAAAAATTTATAAAAAGCATTTTTTTATGGCATTAAAATGAAAAATAAAATAACCTTATCTATGTAATTGCGAAATTATAAAATAAATTTATAATTAAGGAAAAAACAGTTGTATTTTCAATTTGTTTATACAGGCTGATGTCTTAAGTATGGTCCGAATATCCAGAGTCATATTTTATGACCAAAAATAAGGATTTTTTGTTATATAAACCTGGGGTCTCAGGACAGTCATTTATCACATCAGCCAATCAGACCCTGGATTTTCGGACCATACTTAAGAAACACCTGTATAATGAGTGTGTAGACTGTAGAACTAGAGAGAATTTAATTACTTTTCAAACGAAGTGCAACATGACCTCCCGTGCTATATAAAATTTTGAGTTGATAGTGCCCCTGGCACAAATTTATCTTGAAAAGCTATTTTATGTGATAAGATTTGACTTTGATTTTATCCGAACTCTTTAACTCAATTTCGTTCATAAGTTAAGAGTGGGAAGACAGTTTAGACTTTAGATAGACTTTAGACGCGCAAGAATTTTGCAAATTGATTTTGGAGTATTTGGTATTTACTATTTAGTAGTCTATTCAACAACTAATCAATCGATTTTCGCGTATTTATAACACGTCAATTTTTAACCGGATTGTCGTTTAACCGGTTTTTAAGTGATCTACCGGTTAATCGGTTAACCGGTAGATCGGTTAAAAACCGATTAACCGATCTACCGGTTAACCGGTTTTTGACCGAAAGATCGGTTTTCACATCTAATTTTAACCGGTCGATCGGTTAACCGGTTTTTAACCGATTGATCGGTTAATCGGTTTTTAACCGATCTACCGGTTAACCGATTTTTATACGATCGATCGGTTAACCGGTTTTTAATCGATTGACCGGTTTTTACATATTCATAACCGCGGTTTTCGAATCAAATTTTAACCGATCGACCGGTTAACCGGTTTTCGTGCCCAGCCTTAATCCTAACATACCGGCTTTTGACACATTCGCTTTCCAATTCATGCACACATCCAGACACCGTATCATAATATTAGAGTCGAGTGAGAACTGTACAGAGAACTACACACACAATATTCAAACACAGGCAACCGTAAATTGAAGCTAATTCACTTTATGCATGGCTTGTTCCTGTCATCAATTTAACCAAAGTACCATTTATTACCACCCCGTTTTAGCGCACAGTTCGCGGTACATAGAAATCTATAAATTGTGTATTATACTCACATTCACTATGTATATGCGTACTCTCTATTATATAATAATATGTATATTGCCTAATATACCTCCTTAAAGATCTGTGTTCTCGTGAAATGGAACCGATAGTGTAGATGTTGAAGCCAGCGTCGTAGCCAGGAGGCTGCAAACGCGTATTTGCACCAATACCAGAATGTATTAGAAAATTGCCTAATATACCTCTTTAAAGATCTGTGTTCTCGTGAAATGGAATCAATATAGTGTAGATGTTCAAGCTAGCGCCGTATCCAGGAGGCTATAAACGCGGATTTAAACCAATACCAGGAATGTATTAGTAATTTTCCAAGTCATTAATCAGTCTATTGTATCAGCTGTTTATATACTTTAAAAAACCGGCTCGCAGTGCCAAAACCCTGCCGACAATATAGTGTATTTGCTAATACATCAGGCCTTGTGGCTTTATTATGTGAACTTAAGGTGATTATTGGGCAAAATAAAAAAATTAACTCCTTAATACACCCCTTTAAATTACATTTTTTTTAACTACATCACTATTGTCGATCAAACGTCTACACCAAAATTAAAAACACCTTTCAGGAAATAACTCACTATCTGCAAACTAGTGTTTTCAGAAAATTTTTAAATCCGGTCCTGTCGGGCCGATTTTATTGAAATTTTAGGAACACTTTTTAATTGCTATGAAAGGGTTAAATTTCAATTTTGAAACGATTCTGAGAATTTTTTAGGTATTTTTGGGCCCAAAAACTTTTTTCATCCCCTAAAAACCACCCTTAAAATGACCCGATTGGGCCCATTTTAAATAGGCTTCGTGCGGTGATGGATTCCAACATGTGTGCTAAATTTCGTTAAAATGAATTAACTCCTTCGAAAGTTATAGCCCGCACACATATATATATACCTATATATATATATATATATATATATATACATATATATATATAAACATTTTTAAAAATGGTGCCAAAGTGTTTAGGAGGTTATGAAACGTCGAGAAATTTTGGTCCGACCCCTAGGTCCCGCCATCCGACCGACGCCAATAGTGTATGTTGCCATATGGCAAATACACTAATAAGTTTGGAAACTTAAAACGGATATATTGTAACACGCTTTTATTAGCTTCACCTGTATGTTTGTTTGTTTGTTTGCAATGGAATCTTTTGATTTTAAAGTTTTTAAGAAATTTTTAACGTAAGCACACTAGACTATAATTACAATAGTTTTAAGTTTAATAATCACAGACCCTTCAATGGAAACTCGATGTTGAAACGTCAGTTTTACATCTGTGTTTCGCGTCAACCGAAGTTTATTCACCAGCGCACATTTTAAATATTAGCAAGAATGGTGAGGCCCTGTCGAGAGGTAAAGAATGAGGATAAATATTAGGTCGCAAGGTCTCTGTTTCTGTCAGCCATTAGACAATAAGTATACCTATATTTGTTAATGTTACTGTTAACCGCTTGCCGTGTTTGTGGTCGATCTAACTCAATTCACTGTCCCGCAAATACACCACCCACACACTGCTGCTGTTGGTTCCACCGAACTTGAGGAACATCTTCAGAATCGTCCTCAATTTACTGTGTCCATATTTAGTTAGTCAGTACATACTACTAACCGTAATTAATTTTATTTGGGTTATATACCAGGTGTCGCGTAAATTTTTAGACCAAATAATATGGTGTCCGATTGACAATAGGTTACTTTAATAGTAGTACCTGTGAGACTGAGCATTATTCGGGCCAATGAAAGTTTTAATGTACGAAAGAACGTTTATGAAACATTATAGAAAAAAAATCCTAGAATACATCATACATTGTTTAGATATGTTTACTTATGATAAATAGCGCCATCTCGCAAAATTCTGAGGTAACAGTAACACAATAATTGCATTGTTACGATTAAATGTAAGCCGACCATATTCGTTTTTTGCGTTACCAGCAAAATAACTTGAGGTTGCATTTGAAAGCTACAGAAATCCCGTATCATATAAAATTTATAATGTGTTACTTTATTTTCAACTTCATGATTCAGTTCAATTCAGATCGATACCGCGGTTTAAGACTGTCGGAACGCTCTAAATTTAAGCCACATTACAAGGCTAAAAAATCCTGTTGCAAGGGTGCCGCGTCGGTTGATAACTCTAAATTTTGGAAATATTTTGAAGATTTAAAACATTTTTCCGAAAAAGGAAGAGTCATTTTAGGTTTGTGATGGAACAATTTTGTGAAATAAGTATGAATAAGTTCGTAGTGTGACTTTAAAAACGTGTATTTTTTGGCACAATTAATGCCAATTTTTTTCTCGTAAATCGCACATGAATTACAAAAGTAGTCTGTAACATAATTACAAATTCACATTTATTTATAAAAAAAAAAAAATATTAAACAGGTCAGTCAAGTTAAATTAATTAAATTGTACTTATTTATATTTCAATCTATAACAGTCAATGACATAATTTCTTATTCTGATGTAATTAGTTAAAATAGATAAAAATTCCAATTGTAAAATTATTCTCCACTGCTATTCAGTACCAAAAGATCAAATATTGAATATTGACCGAAGTCAATTTATTTCTGCCTTGGTTAGGAAATATGGATTTTGACTATCGCGTATTATTATTATAATTGTTTCATTTGTGTGTCGTACAGTACCAAATAATTAAATACATTTTATCTTAAACCCGTAAATCTGTGTTTTATATAATTTTAATACACTACAAAACCAAAAGGTCGTTATAAGTCCATTAGAGACCTAGATTTGTCCTTTATCTTCCTTATAAAGAAAGAATTTTAGCAAAATGTTGACGAATAAGTCTACAATCAGGTATCAGCCGAAGCCCTATTTTATGCTTAAATTCAAAGCGTTCCGACAGCCTTAAAATAACGTTTAACTGTAAAACTTTGCGTAACAGATCCTACGATATACAGAAAATAAAGTAATTTTAGTTTGTACTGGGGAACGTTCGATAAGCTTGATTCAATAAAAATATTTTGCTTTTATTCTTTACGCGAATCCGTTTCTATTCTATAGACCACTGGTTTCAATATACGTTGGTGGAATATAATATTGAAAGGTTGGTACAATACAGAGATAGAAGTGTATATAATTGCTTCCAAGTTTTGTGTACAAAAAGGAGGAAAAGAAGCAAGGAATTCATATTGTATACTGTCGATATACGTATCGGCAGAACAAACTTACATAGCGGGTTACGTCCTCTAGTTGCTTGTACAGTGAAACCTCTTCGTTAATATAGTACAAGGTTTCCAAAGTGTGGGTCGATACCCGGAACCGGGTCGTAGAAAAATTTTGCCGGGTATAATTGTAAATTTTTGTATATGGAATAATCATAATAATCTTTATGTCATGTTGATATTTCTAAAATACATGAATATGCGAACAAATAACTTGATTTCTATTAAAAAATAAAATTTGTTTTGTAAATAATTTTTTTTTCTTAAGGTGAGTCGCGAAAAATTTTAAAACCTCGTTCCGGGCCGCGGTCAAAAAAGTTTGGGAAACTCTGGTATAGTACTATGGTAGTGCACACGGAATTTAAGGACACATTTTTATAAGCAAGGAGAATAAATATTAGAAAAAAAACTTGCTTTTATTGCAGTGGACTAAAAAGGAAAAAAAAAATTTTTATTCATAATTAAGTTCAAAATTAAAAAAGTTTGGGTTGTAAACTCTTTGATAGTCACGGCCCACGCTTTTATAATTATGCACTTAAATTATCAAAAAATATTTTTATCCTTTCTGGTACACTGCAATAAAAGCTTGTATTTATAAAAAAAATTCTAATTCATCTTTAAAGTTCAATTCCAAAATATGTAATAATAGAAATTAGTTTCACGGGTAATTGAAATAAAAAATCAATTTAAACACTTATTGATTGCAACGTTTCGTCTTTATTAAATCAAGACTTTTTCAAGCTCTCAGCACGTTAAATTATAATAAAACTATGATATAAAAGGCAATTTTGCATTACAAAGATCAATAAAATTGAAAATTGTAGAAAATAATATCTTCTTTTTTTTTTTTTTTAGAAAAAGTCTTGATTTAATAAAGACGAAACGTTGCAATCAATAAGTGTTTAAATTGATTTTTTATTCCAAAAATTCTAATATTTTATTTTCAAATTTTTGGTCGCCATATTGGATTTTAAATAACGCCACACATTTTACCGTATTCTCTTTGTCATACCATCTCATACCCATGTGGAGAGGGTTGTAAAGAAGAAGATAATCCGCTATTTTGTGGTGACGGCCATATTGGATATACCATAATATTCAATGTACTATATTGTATTGTCTTCAGAACCAAAGATACCTACGTGCAAAATTTCAGCTCAATCGAACAACGGGAAGTGGGTGAAATTCAACTTGTAAGATTCGATTACAAATCCACAGACATTGGGACAGATGCAATTAAATAAACTTTAAAAAACCTTTTCTCTGCAGTTTTTCGTACTTTACCCAAATTTGTGCGTTAATATCGAAAGGTATAAAACTATCAAATTTCTTAAGATCAACATATTTCGAATAATGACAGACAAATTATAAACAATAAAAATTTATTATGTATCACTTCTGAAAATAATTAGTCTGAGCCCAAAATTGTGTGGGGCGTGAAAACCCGGTTTTAGTGAAAATTGTCTGAGTTCATGCCTGTTACATCGAAATTTCTCCGGATTTCAATCATCAACGATCCAGTGTTTCACTGTACTCATCTTTTAAGGGAAGGTATTACCTTCTGATATCTTCAGTGTTGCGTAAGGTAGCTGTGTATACGTCACAGACTCATAGCAGAAATAGTAGAGTGCAATAAAAAATGACAAACGATCCGACCGTTAACAATATAATATTGTCTCGGAAACATCGAATCGATCGGTGATTGGTCAACCAGTGACGTACCTTGATACAACTATATTGTTATTCGTTTGTTTGAGTTAATTATTTTTTTTTTAATGCGTCATGCTGTTCACCATGATCTTTTTAACACGCTTTTATTAGCTTAGTATGTTTGTAAAGGAATCTTTGAAAGTGAAATTCACTCACTTTAAAACGTCAGGTTAAACTGAAACTTTGCACACTTATCAAGGACCGATGACAACACAATAATTTAATAAGTTTGTCCCATTATCCTAACCAGGACCTTCAGGATAAAAAACTGGAAAAATTACAGCAAGCAAGCTACCATGCTGTACAGTGACGTACATCGAGTTGCCTCATGCAATATTGTTTTTTATAGTCTTATAATTAAAATTAGAATTTAAAAAAACTATAACACGCTTTTATGAAGTAAAAAATGCAAAATCATTTTGACAACAAAATTAGATTTAATTTGCACTGATTTTTCACTCGGCACGTTTTTAATTACTTGTTAAAATTAGATTTACTGTAAAAAAGCTAATTTTGTTGTCAAATGATTTTGCATTTTTTAGTTCATAAAAACCTTGTTGTTTTAGTTTTTTTTTAAACTCTAATTTTAATTATTTGCTCTGAAATAGATAGTTCTTTAGTTTTTTTTTTTTTGCAAAAATACACCTTAGAGAGTAGTTTCACGCCTATAAAAAATTAAATAGAGGAAGCGAAGGGTGAAATTTTTAGTATGGTAATAAGAGGACCACCCTCGACAATTTTTTTGAAAAATCCCCTTTGTTTATGCATTTTTCCTCTGCCATTTTTATATCTAATTCGCCTAACCTGTCAAAACATTTTTTTTAGTTTTTTATTTATTCACGGGAAATTGGACAATTGAATTATAAAATAGATAAACTAAATTAATTTAGTTTATCTATTTTATAATTCAATTGTCCAATTTCCCGTGAATAAATAAAAAACTTATTAATTATAATGGACGTGAACAATATTGAGATTTTTTTTAGTTTATATGTTTCGTAAATTGTGCAACAAATAACTCGTATCTTTGTAATATGCTGTTTTTGCTTGAATGCATCATGGAGAATTGTGGGTCTGATAAGGTGTTACTTGGAGCTGAAGAAGAGATAACAAAAACTCTAAAAATGCGTTACGTAATTTATTGAATACTTCTAAATTGCAATGCGATGTTAATTAAAAGTGCAATTGCAATTAATCATTAATCTAATTAATTATTGCAATGATAATTCTCAGGTCATAAAACTCTTGAATCTGACCTTACCATAATCTTAGAACGAACTCGGTTTAAAGAGATTTTTTTATGCCCAAAATGTCTGAGCACGATTCTACTGCACATTCATAGTATCTACATGTAAACGGAGCCTGTATAAAATGAAGATAACCATAAATTTAAAGTTTTTTTCTTTCCCTTCAAAAAATGACAATTCGACGTAAACATCGACGGTGGTTGAATTGTCAGTACCTATAGTACCTATTCACAAATTCAACAGGCTCGTATTTTGTCTTATTATATAATTAAAGAATTATATTGAAAGTCTTCGTAGATTTGTAGAATTTCCTTTTTTTACTCGACTGCCAAGGAGGGTTTATGTAATATTCTTTATTACCTCGTATCATCCAAACGGCTGGACGGATTTCTAAAATTAAAGTATCGTTGGATTTGTCTCGGCAACCCAAATGTCCTAGGATAAGTGACATCAAAAAAATCAAAATGGCCGATTTTAGGTGCCATAATATGTGGTTTGCAAATTTTTTTTCTCCAAATGAATCCAATAGGGCATCAAAATGAAGAATATTACAGCTTATATGTTTAAATGTAATTTTTCATTTATTTACTTAAATTTATTTATAACAACCGCTAACAGATGCAAATTGTTTTCTGAAGATGCTAATCGACAAAAACTAAAAAATCTGACACTAAAAAAATGTCAATAAAAAGTAAATTAAAAAAATCGAAAAGCCCGATTGCGTAAAAAGATAGACACAAGATCAAATGATAATATGCAGTCGGATGCATCAGATGTTTCTGTTCATTTTATTTTTGCACTACATGTATGCCTCCGACTTGACCGAACTGTCGTGCGTTTGAATTCTGCCTCTGCTCATGGATGTTTTGTGATGTAGTTTAGTTTTAAGGCTGTCGGAACGCTCTGAATTTAAGCCAAAAATAGAGCTTCGGCTATCAACTGATTGTAGACTTATTCGTCAACATTCTGCAAAAATTCTTTCTCTATAAGGAAGATAAAGGACAAATCTAGGTCTCTAATGGACTACTTTTGTAATTTTTGTACGATTTACTAGAAAAAAGTTGACATTAATTGTGCTAAAAAAACACACGTTTTCAATGTCACACTACGACCTTATTCGTGCTTATTTCACAAAACTGTTCCATCAGAAACCTAAAGTGATTCTTCCTTTTTCGGAAAAGTGTTTTAAATATTCAAAATATTTCCAAAAATTAGAGTAATCAATTGACAGCGGCACCCTTGCAATAATATTTTTTAGCCTCGTAGTTGGCACCAGCCAAAAATTGAAACGTGCGTATGATTTGAGCGAGACAGAGCTAAAGAAGGCCACACCCACAATATGTTTTTTGTCTACCTCACCCCTTACCGCTGGGTCTCAGCACAAACAAAATTCAGAGCGTTCCGACAGCCTTAAGTGATTACGTTATTCGATGTAATTAAGACGCTGCTGATCTAAGTTGTCGAGCGTCTATAATCTGCAATAAATGACGCAAGACCATAAACATCAAACGTTCCAACTCTCGCTGAATTTACTGTGATTTAAATATTAAGATTCTGTTGTTAGCAAAAACGATAAAGCCTTTTGTGTTCCGCTTTCCGCATGCTGCATTATTGAATCATCGTTTGCGAAACGAACGGTTATAATATGTCTGCCGCTGTGCACAAAAAGCGTATTATTATCAAAGCTCAGATAGAGTTAAGGCTGTCGGAACGCTCTGAATTTTGTTTGTGCTATGATCCAGCGGTAAGGGGCGAGGTAGGGAAAAGCCATATTGTGGGTGTGACCTTCTTTAGCTCTGTCTCGCTCAAATCATCCGCACGTTTCAATTTTTGGCTGGTGCCAACTACGAGGCTAGAAGATTTTATTGCAAGAGTGCCGCTGTCAATTGATTACTCTAAATTTTGGAAATATTTTGAAGATTTAAAAAACTTTTCCGAAAAAGAAAGAGTCACTTTAGGTTTGTGATGGAACAGTTTTATGAAATAAGTACGAATAAGGTCGTAGTTTGACATTGAAAACGTGTGTTTTTTTGGCACAATTAATGCCAACTTTTTTCTAGTAAATCGTACGTAAATTACAAAAGTAGTCCATTAGGGACCTAGATTTGTCCTTTATCTTCCTTATAGAGAACGAATTTTTGCAGAATGTGGACGAATAAGTCTACAATCAGTTGACAGCCGAAGTTCTATTTTTGGCTTAAATTCAGAGCGTTCCGACAGCCTTAAAGCTCTGAGCGCGGTCCTGTGCTGCGTCACGTTTGTATGTGTTTGTGTTGCGCGTGGCATAGATGGCGAACTATTCTATGCTGTGAGTACGTGATTTATGTTTGTTGGGTTTTGTACATACGGCGGCCATAGAGGAGAGAGGATGCAGCGCTCGTTTGAGGAAGAGTGTGGAGGCGCAGGGCTCCGCTGCTCTATATATTGCATGATGTCTACAGTTGTGGGCAGAATTATGCGTGCATGACAAGAAAAAAATAGATTAAAAAAAAAACTAAAATAGCACGCTTTTATGAACTAAAAAATGCATAATAAATTGACAACAAAATTGACTTTACTGTAAAAATCGTGGAGAGCTTAATATCGATAATACATTTTTCATTTACTAAATAATTTGTAAACGTAGAGCTGTTATGAAAATTTAAGTAGATAGCTTCGCACGCAGTTTACAGTAAAGCGAATTTTGTTGTTAAATTATTTTGCATTCTTTAGTTCATAAAAGCATGTCATTGTAGTTTTTTAAACTCTAGACAACGCACCGTACGTCACTGTACAACGTGTTAGCTTGCGTGCTGAAGGTCCTGGTCAGGATAATGGGACAAACTTATTAAATTATTGTATTGTCATCGGTCCTTGATAAGTGTGCAAAGTTTCAGTTTAATCTGACGTTTTGAAGTGAATGAATTTCGCGTTCAAAGATTTCTTTACAAACAAACATACAGATGAAGCTAATAAAACCATGTTAAAAACACTACGGTCAAAGATAGAATACTAGTTGAAGTTGACATTTTGAATTAAATAGCTTAGTTGTATGCTTAATTACGAATTTGAGAACGAAGGTCGGTTATGATGAATATATAAATGAGTAGAACAGACTTTTCCCGATTCAAAATCTATCTATTGATCTAAATTGTTCGAGCGAAGTTTCGAACAAACGATTTCGTCATTTTCAAGTCCAAACTGTATTTCAATCCCTATAGGGTGCTTTCCGTTAACCTAGAATCATGAATTTGGCAACAATCAATGTCTTATAGCACAAGTAAAGAGAAAAATCCGAAAGCAGTTTTGTAGTTACATAAAAAATAGTTTTTTTTCTACAAACGTCAAAATAATGCATACTAGCGACATCGGACGTAATATCTTAAAAGCTATTAGTTCAGACGTCTTTGCGCCTAAGTGTGTATATAACAACAAATAATAAAAATAAAATAAAGTTGCTATAACAACTTAAGCGAGAATAGTATATTATGTTATTAATGTGTCATTTTAAATATACATTATTAGTGTATTTGCCATATGGCAACATACACTATTGGCGTCGGTCGGATGGCGGGACCTAGGGGTCGGACCAAAATTTCTCGACGTTTCATAACCTCCTAAACACTTTGGCACCATTTTTAAAAATGTTTATATATATATATATATACGTATATATATATATATATATATATATATATATATATATATATATATATATATATATATATATATATATATATATATACGTATATATATATGTGTGCGGGCAATAACTTTCGAAAGAGTTAATTGATTTCAACGAAATTTGGCCCACGTGTTGAAATCCATCACCGCAAGAAGCCTATTTAAAATGGGCGTAATCG
>JAVRKA010001334.1:0-15435 GCA_034508555.1 Venustoraphidia nigricollis
CCTATCGACACCTATTTTTGAAATGCCTATCGGAAACTACATCTGAAATGCCTATCAGCACCTATATTTGAAATGCCTATCGGCAACCATATCTGGAATGCCTATCGGCACCTATATTTGAAATGCCTATCGGCTTCTATATCTGAAATGCCTATCGGCACCTATTTTTAAAATGCCAATCGGCAACTATATCTGAAATGCCTATCGGCACCTATATCTGAAATGCCTATCGACACCTATATCTGAAATGCCTATCGACACCTATATCTGAAATGCCTATCGACACCTATATCTGAAATGCCTATCGACACCTATATCTGAAATGCCTATCGACACCTATATCTGAAATGCCTATCGACACCTATATCTGAAATGCCTATCGACACCTATATCTGAAATGCCTATCGACACCTATATCTGAAATGCCTATCGACACCTATTTTTGAATTGCCTATCGAAAACTACATCTGAAATGCCTATCAGCACCTATATTTGAAATGCCTATCGGCAACCATATCTGGAATTCCTATCGGCACCTATATTTGGAATGCCTATCGGCTTCTATATCTGAAATGCCTATCGCCACCTATTTTTAAAATGCCAATCGGCAACTATATCTGAAATGCCTATCGGCACCTATATCTGAAATGCCTATCGACACCTATAACTGAAATGCCTATCGACACCTATATCTGAAATGCCTATCGACACCTATATCTGAAATGCCTATCGACACCTATATCTGAAATGCCTATCGACACCTATATCTGAAATGCCTATCGACACCTATATCTGAAATGCCTATCGACACCTATTTTTGAAATGCCTATCGGAAACTACATCTGAAATGCCTATCAGCACCTATATTTGAAATGCCTATCGGCAACCATATCTGGAATGCCTATCGGCACCTATATTTGAAATGCCTATCGGCTTCTATATCTGAAATGCCTATCGGCACCTATTTTTAAAATGCCAATCGGCAACTATATCTGAAATGCCTATCGGCACCTATATCTGAAATGCCTATCGACACTTATATCTGAAAAGCCTATCGACACCTATATCTGAAATGCCTGTCGACACCTATATCTGAAATGCCTATCGACACCTATATCTGAAATGCCTATCGACACCTATATCTGAAATGCCTATCGACACCTATTTTTGAAATGCCTATCGGAAACTACATCTGAAATGCCTATCAGCACCTATATTTGAAATGCCTATCGGCAACCATATCTGGAATGCCTATCGGCACCTATATTTGAAATGCCTATCGGCTTCTATATCTGAAATGCCTATCGGCACCTATTTTTAAAATGCCAATCGGCAACTATATCTGAAATGCCTATCGGCACCTATATCTGAAATGCCTATCGACACCTATATCTGAAATGCCTATCGACACCTATATCTGAAATGCCTATCGACACCTATATCTGAAATGCCTATCGACACCTATATCTGAAATGCCTATCGACACCTATATCTGAAATGCCTATCGACACCTATTTTTGAAATGCCTATCGGAAACTACATCTGAAATGCCTATCAGCACCTATATTTGAAATGCCTATCGGCAACCATATCTGGAATGCCTATCGGCACCGATATTTGAAATGCCTATCGGCTTCTATATCTGAAATGCCTATCGGCACCTATTTTTAAAATGCCAATCGGCAACTATATCTGAAATGCCTATCGGCACCTATATCTGAAATGCCTATCGACACCTATATCTGAAATGCCTATCGACACCTATATCTGAAATGCCTATCGACACCTATATCTGAAATGCCTATCGACACCTATATCTGAAATGCCTATCGACACCTATATCTGAAATGCCTATCGACACCTATATCTGAAATGCCTATCGACACCTATATCTGAAATGCCTATCGACACCTATATCTGAAATGCCTATCGACACCTATTTTTGAATTGCCTATCGAAAACTACATCTGAAATGCCTATCAGCACCTATATTTGAAATGCCTATCGGCAACCATATCTGGAATGCCTATCGGCACCTATATTTGAAATGCCTATCGGCTTCTATATCTGAAATGCCTATCGGCACCTATTTTTAAAATGCCAATCGGCAACTATATCTGAAATGCCTATCGGCACCTATATCTGAAATGCCTATCGACACCTATATCTGAAATGCCTATCGACACCTATATCTGAAATGCCTATCGACACCTATATCTGAAATGCCAATCGACACCTATATCTGAAATGCCTATCGACACCTATATCTGAAATGCCTATCGACACCTATATCTAAAATGCCTATCGACACCTATTTTTGAAATGCCTATCGGAAACTACATCTGAAATGCCTATCAGCACCTATATTTGAAATGCCTATCGGCAACCATATCTGGAATGCCTATCGGCACCTATATTTGAAATGCCTATCGGCTTCTATATCTGAAATGCCTATCGGCACCTATTTTTAAAATGCCAATCGGCAACTATATCTGAAATGCCTATCGGCACCTATATCTGAAATGCCTATCGACACCTATATCTGAAATGCCTATCGACACCTATATCTGAAATGCCTATCGACACCTATATCTGAAATGCCTATCGACACCTATATCTGAAATGCCTATCGACACCTATATCTGAAATGCCTATCGACACCTATATCTGAAATGCCTATCGACACCTATATCTGAAATGCCTATCGACACCTATATCTGAAATGCCTATCGACACCTATTTTTGAATTGCCTATCGAAAACTACATCTGAAATGCCTATCAGCACCTATATTTGAAATGCCTATCGGCAACCATATCTGGAATTCCTATCGGCACCTATATTTGGAATGCCTATCGGCTTCTATATCTGAAATGCCTATCGCCACCTATTTTTAAAATGCCAATCGGCAACTATATCTGAAATGCCTATCGGCACCTATATCTGAAATGCCTATCGACACCTATAACTGAAATGCCTATCGACACCTATATCTGAAATGCCTATCGACACCTATATCTGAAATGCCTATCGACACCTATATCTGAAATGCCTATCGACACCTATATCTGAAATGCCTATCGACACCTATATCTGAAATGCCTATCGACACCTATTTTTGAAATGCCTATCGGAAACTACATCTGAAATGCCTATCAGCACCTATATTTGAAATGCCTATCGGCAACCATATCTGGAATGCCTATCGGCACCTATATTTGAAATGCCTATCGGCTTCTATATCTGAAATGCCTATCGGCACCTATTTTTAAAATGCCAATCGGCAACTATATCTGAAATGCCTATCGGCACCTATATCTGAAATGCCTATCGACACTTATATCTGAAAAGCCTATCGACACCTATATCTGAAATGCCTGTCGACACCTATATCTGAAATGCCTATCGACACCTATATCTGAAATGCCTATCGACACCTATATCTGAAATGCCTATCGACACCTATTTTTGAAATGCCTATCGGAAACTACATCTGAAATGCCTATCAGCACCTATATTTGAAATGCCTATCGGCAACCATATCTGGAATGCCTATCGGCACCTATATTTGAAATGCCTATCGGCTTCTATATCTGAAATGCCTATCGGCACCTATTTTTAAAATGCCAATCGGCAACTATATCTGAAATGCCTATCGGCACCTATATCTGAAATGCCTATCGACACCTATATCTGAAATGCCTATCGACACCTATATCTGAAATGCCTATCGACACCTATATCTGAAATGCCTATCGACACCTATATCTGAAATGCCTATCGACACCTATATCTGAAATGCCTATCGACACCTATTTTTGAAATGCCTATCGGAAACTACATCTGAAATGCCTATCAGCACCTATATTTGAAATGCCTATCGGCAACCATATCTGGAATGCCTATCGGCACCGATATTTGAAATGCCTATCGGCTTCTATATCTGAAATGCCTATCGGCACCTATTTTTAAAATGCCAATCGGCAACTATATCTGAAATGCCTATCGGCACCTATATCTGAAATGCCTATCGACACCTATATCTGAAATGCCTATCGACACCTATATCTGAAATGCCTATCGACACCTATATCTGAAATGCCTATCGACACCTATATCTGAAATGCCTATCGACACCTATATTTGAAATGCTTATCGACACCTATATCTGAAATGCCTATCGACACCTATATCTGAAATGCCTATCGACACCTATATCTGAAATGCCTATCGACACCTATTTTTGAAATGCCTATCGGAAACTACATCTGAAATGCCTATCAGCACCTATATTTGAAATGCTTATCGGCAACCATATCTGGAATGCCTATCGGCACCTATATTTGAAATGCCTATCGGCTTCTATATCTGAAATGCCTATCGGCACCTATTTTTAAAATGCCAATCGGCAACTATATCTGAAATGCCTATCGGCACCTATATCTGAAATGCCTATCGACACCTATATCTGAAATGCCTATCGACACCTATTTTTGAAATGCCTATCGGAAACTACATCTGAAATGCCTATCAGCACCTATATTTGAAATGCCTATCGGCAACCATATCTGGAATGCCTATCGGCACCTATATTTGAAATGCCTATCGGCTTCTATATCTGAAATGCCTATCGGCACCTATTTTTAAAATGCCAATCGGCAACTATATCTGAAATGCCTATCGGCACCTATATCTGAAATGCCTATCGACACCTATATCTGAAATGCCTATCGACACCTATATCTGAAATGCCTATCGACACCTATATCTGAAATGCCTATCGACACCTATATCTGAAATGCCTATCGACACCTATATCTGAAATGCCTACAGACACCTATATCTGAAATGCCTATCGACACCTATATCTGAAATGCCTATCGATACCTATATCTGAAATGCCTATCGACACCTATTTTTGAATTGCCTATCGAAAACTACATCTGAAATGCCTATCAGCACCTATATTTGAAATGCCTATCGGCAACCATATCTGGAATTCCTATCGGCACCTATATTTGGAATGCCTATCGGCTTCTATATCTGAAATGCCTATCGCCACCTATTTTTAAAATGCCAATCGGCAACTATATCTGAAATGCCTATCGGCACCTATATCTGAAATGCCTATCGACACCTATAACTGAAATGCCTATCGACACCTATATCTGAAATGCCTATCGACACCTATATCTGAAATGCCTATCGACACCTATATCTGAAATGCCTATCGACACCTATATCTGAAATGCCTATCGACACCTATATCTGAAATGCCTATCGACACCTATTTTTGAAATGCCTATCGGAAACTACATCTGAAATGCCTATCAGCACCTATATTTGAAATGCCTATCGGCAACCATATCTGGAATGCCTATCGGCACCTATATTTGAAATGCCTATCGGCTTCTATATCTGAAATGCCTATCGGCACCTATTTTTAAAATGCCAATCGGCAACTATATCTGAAATGCCTATCGGCACCTATATCTGAAATGCCTATCGACACTTATATCTAAAAAGCCTATCGACACCTATATCTGAAATGCCTGTCGACACCTATATCTGAAATGCCTATCGACACCTATATCTGAAATGCCTATCGACACCTATATCTGAAATGCCTATCGACACCTATTTTTGAAATGCCTATCGGAAACTACATCTGAAATGCCTATCAGCACCTATATTTGAAATGCCTATCGGCAACCATATCTGGAATGCCTATCGGCACCTATATTTGAAATGCCTATCGGCTTCTATATCTGAAATGCCTATCGGCACCTATTTTTAAAATGCCAATCGGCAACTATATCTGAAATGCCTATCGGCACCTATATCTGAAATGCCTATCGACACCTATATCTGAAATGCCTATCGACACCTATATCTGAAATGCCTATCGACACCTATATCTGAAATGCCTATCGACACCTATATCTGAAATGCCTATCGACACCTATATCTGAAATGCCTATCGACACCTATTTTTGAAATGCCTATCGGAAACTACATCTGAAATGCCTATCAGCACCTATATTTGAAATGCCTATCGGCAACCATATCTGGAATGCCTATCGGCACCGATATTTGAAATGCCTATCGGCTTCTATATCTGAAATGCCTATCGGCACCTATTTTTAAAATGCCAATCGGCAACTATATCTGAAATGCCTATCGGCACCTATATCTGAAATGCCTATCGACACCTATATCTGAAATGCCTATCGACACCTATATCTGAAATGCCTATCGACACCTATATCTGAAATGCCTATCGACACCTATATCTGAAATGCCTATCGACACCTATATTTGAAATGCTTATCGACACCTATATCTGAAATGCCTATCGACACCTATATCTGAAATGCCTATCGACACCTATATCTGAAATGCCTATCGACACCTATTTTTGAAATGCCTATCGGAAACTACATCTGAAATGCCTATCAGCACCTATATTTGAAATGCTTATCGGCAACCATATCTGGAATGCCTATCGGCACCTATATTTGAAATGCCTATCGGCTTCTATATCTGAAATGCCTATCGGCACCTATTTTTAAAATGCCAATCGGCAACTATATCTGAAATGCCTATCGGCACCTATATCTGAAATGCCTATCGACACCTATATCTGAAATGCCTATCGACACCTATTTTTGAAATGCCTATCGGAAACTACATCTGAAATGCCTATCAGCACCTATATTTGAAATGCCTATCGGCAACCATATCTGGAATGCCTATCGGAACCTATATTTGAAATGCCTATCGGCTTCTATATCTGAAATGCCTATCGGAACCTATTTTTAAAATGCCAATCGGCAACTATATCTGAAATGCCTATCGGCACCTATATCTGAAATGCCTATCGACACCTATATCTGAAATGCCTATCGACACCTATATCTGAAATGCCATTCGACACCTATTTTTTAAATGCCTATCGGAAACTACATCTGAAATGCCTATCAGCACCTATATTTGAAATGCCTATCGGCAACCATATCTGGAATGCCTATCGGCACCTATATTTGAAATACCTATCGGCTTCTATATCTGAAATGCCTATCGGCACCTATTTTTAAAATGCCAATCGGCAACTATATCTGAAATGCCTATCGGCAACTATATCTGAAATGCCTATCGACACCTATATCTGAAATGCCTATCGACACCTATATCTGAAATGCCATTCGACACCTATATCTGAAATGCCTATCGACACCTATATCTGAAATGCCTATCGACACCTATATCTGAAATGCCTATCGACACCTATATCTGCAATGCCTATCGACACTTATATCTGAAATGCCTATCGACACCTATTTTTGAAATGCCTATCGGAAACTACATCTGAAATGCCTATCAGCACCTATATTTAAATGCCTATCGGCAACCATATCTGGAATGCCTATCGGCACCTATATTTGAAATGCCTATCGGCTTCTATATCTGAAATGCCTATCGGCACCTATTTTTAAAATGCCAATCGGCAACTATATCTGAAATGTCTATCGGCACCTATATCTGAAATGCCTATCGACACCTATATCTGAAATGCCTATCGACACCTATATCTGAAATGCCATTCGACACCTATATCTGAAATGCCTATCGACACCTATATCTGAAATGCCTATCGACACCTATATCTGAAATGCCTATCGACACCTATATCTGAAATGCCTATCGACACCTATATCTGAAATGCCTATCGACACCCATATCTGAAATGCCTATCGACACCTATATCTGAAATGCCTATCGACACCTATTTTTGAAATGCCTATCGGAGACTACATCTGAAATGCCTATCAGCACCTATATTTGAAATGCCTATCGGCAACCATATCTGAAATGCCTATCGACACCTATATCTGAAATGCCTATCGACACCTATATCTGAAATGCCTATCGACACCAATTTTTGAAATGCCTATCGGAGACTACATCTGAAATGCCTATCAGCACCTATATTTGAAATGCCTATCGGCAACCATATCTGAAATGCCTATCGACACCTATTTTTGAAATGCCTATCGGAAACTACATCTGAAATGCCTATCAGCACCTATATTTGAAATGCCTATCGGCAACCATATCTGGAATGCCTATCGGCACCTATATTTGAAATGCCTATCGGCTTCTATATCTGAAACGCCTATCGGCACCTATTTTTAAAATGCCAATCGGCACCTATATCTGAAATGCCTATCGACACCTATATCTGAAATGCCTATCGACACCTATATCTGAAATGCCTATCGACACCTATATCTGAAATGCCTATTGACACCTATATCTGAAATGCCTATCGACACCTATATCTGAAATGCCTATCGACACCTATATCTGAAATGCCTATCGACACCTATATCTGAAATGCCTATCGACACCTATATCTGAAATGCCTATCGACACCTATTTTTGAAATGCCTATCGGAAACTACATCTGAAATGCCTATCAGCACCTATATTTGAAATGCCTATCGGCAACCATATCTGGAATGCCTATCGGCACCGATATTTGAAATGCCTATCGGCTTCTATATCTGAAATGCCTATCGGCACCTATTTTTAAAATGCCAATCGGCAACTATATCTGAAATGCCTATCGGCACCTATATCTGAAATGCCTATCGACACCTATATCTGAAATGCCTATCGACACCTATATCTGAAATGCCTATCGACACCTATATCTGAAATGCCTATCGACACATATATCTGAAATGCCTATCGACACCTATATCTGAAATGCCTATCGACACCTATATCTGAAATGCCTATCGACACCTATATCTGAAATGCCTATCGACACATATATCTGAAATGCCTATCGACACCTATTTTTGAAATGCCTATCGGAAACTACAACTGAAATGCCTATCAGCACCTATATTTGAAATGCCTATCGGCAACCATATCTGGAATGCCTATCGGCACCTATATTTGAAATGCCTATCGGCTTCTATATCTGAAATGCTTATCGGCACCTATTTTTAAAATGGTAATCGGCAACTATATCTGAAATGCCTATCGGCACCTATATCTGAAATGCCTATCGACACCTATATCTGAAATGCCTATCGACACCTATATCTGAAATGCCTATCGACACCTATATCTGAAATGCCTATCGACACCTATAACTGAAATGCCTATCGACACCTATATCTGAAATGCCTATCGACACCTATATC
Organism: Venustoraphidia nigricollis; assembly: GCA_034508555.1. Lineage (NCBI taxonomy): Eukaryota > Metazoa > Arthropoda > Insecta > Raphidioptera > Raphidiidae > Venustoraphidia > Venustoraphidia nigricollis. The sequence continues at coordinate 9,218 of JAVRKA010001334.1, forward strand.
TGAAATGCCTATCGACACCTATTTTTGAAATGCCTATCGGAAACTACATCTGAAATGCCTATCAGCACCTATATTTGAAATGCCTATCGGCAACCATATCTGGAATGCCTATCGGCACCTATATTTGAAATGCCTATCGGCTTCTATATCTGAAATGCCTATCGGCACCTATTTTTAAAATGCCAAACGGCAACTATATCTGAAATGCCTATCGGCACCTATATCTGAAATGCCTATCGACACCTATATCTGAAATGCCTATCGACACCCTATATCTGAAATGCCCATTCGACACCTATATCTGAAATGCCTATCGACACCTATATCTGAAATGCCTATCGACACCTATATCTGAAATGCCTATCGACACCTATATCTGAAATGCCTATCGACACTTATATCTGAAATGCCCTATCGACACCTATTTTTTGAAATGCCTATCGGAAACTACATCTGAAATGCCTATCAGCACCTATATTTGAAATGCCTATCAGCAACCATATCTGGAATGCCTATCGGCACCTATATTTGAAATGCCTATCGGCTTCTATATCTGAAATGCCTATCGGCACCTATTTTTAAAATGCCAATCGGCAACTATATCTGAAATGCCTATCGGCACCTATATCTGAAATGCCTATCGACACCTATATCTGAAATGCCTATCGACACCCTATATCTGAAATGCCATTCGACACCTATATCTGAAATGCCTATCGACACCTATATCTGAAATGCCTATCGACACCTATATCTGAAATGCCTATCGACACCTATATCTGAAATGCCTATCGACACCTATATCTGAAATGCCTATCGACACCTATATCTGAAATGCCTATCGACACCTATATCTGAAATGCCTATCGACACCTATTTTGAAATGCCTATCGGAGACTACATCTGAAATGCCTATCAGCACCTATATTTGAAATGCCTATCGGCAACCATATCTGGAATGCCTATCGGCACCTATATTTGAAATGCCTATCGGCTTCTATATCTGAAATGCCTATCGGCACCTATTTTTAAGATGCCAATCGGCAACTATATCTGAAATGCCTATCAGCACCTATATCTGAAATGCCTATCGACACCTATATCTGAAATGCCTATCGACACCTATATCTGAAATGCCTATCGACACCTATATCTGAAATGCCTATCGACACTTATATCTGAAATGCCTATCGACACCTATATCTGAAATGCCTATCGACACCTATATCTGAAATGCCTATCGACACCTATATCTGAAATGCCTATCGACACCTATTTTTGAAATGTCTATCGGAAACTACATCTGAAATGCCTATCAGCACCTATATTTGAAATGCCTATCGGCAACCATATCTGGAATGCCTATCGGCACCTATATTTGAAATGCCTATCGGCTTCTATATCTGAAATGCCTATCGGCACCTATTTTTAAAATGCCAATCGGCAACTATATCTGAAATGCCTATCGGCACCTATATCTGAAATGCCTATCGACACCTATATCTGAAATTCCTATCGACACCTATATCTGAAATGCCTATCGACACCTATATCTGAAATGCCTATCGACACCTATATCTGAAATGCCTATGGACACCTATATCTGAAATGCCTATCGACACCTATATCTGAAATGCCTATCGACACCTATATCTGAAATGCCTATCGACACCTATTTTTGAAATGCCTATCGGAAACTACATCTGAAATGCCTATCAGCACCTATATTTGAAATGCCTATCGGCAACCATATCTGGAATTCCTATCGGCACCTATATTTGGAATGCCTATCGGCTTCTATATCTGAAATGCCTATCGGCACCTATTTTTAAAATGCCAATCGGCAACTATATCTGAAATGCCTATCGGCACCTATATCTGAAATGCCTATCGACACCTATATCTGAAATGCCTATCGACACCTATATCTGAAATGCCTATCGACACCTATATCTGAAATGCCTATCGACACCTATATCTGAAATGCCTATCGACACCTATATCTGAAATGCCTATCGACACCTATATCTGAAATGCCTATCGACACCTATATCTGAAATGCCTATCGACACCTATTTTTGAAATGCCTATCGGAAACTACATCTGAAATGCCTATCAGCACCTATATTTGAAATGCCTATCGGCAACCATATCTGGAATGCCTATCGGCACCTATATTTGAAATGCCTATCGGCTTCTATATCTGAAATGCCTATCGGCACCTATTTTATAATGCCAATCGGCAACTATATCTGAAATGCCTATCGGCACCTATATCTGAAATGCCTATCGACACCTATATCTGAAATGCCTATCGACACCTATATCTGAAATGCCTATCGACACCTATATCTGAAATGCCTATCGACACCTATATCTGAAATGCCTATCGACACCTATATCTGAAATGCCTATCGACACCTATATCTGAAATGCCTATCGACACCTATATCTGAAATGCCTATCGACACCTATTTTTGAAATGCCTATCGGAAACTACATCTGAAATGCCTATCAGCACCTATATTTGAAATGCCTATCGGCAACCATATCTGGAATGCCTATCGGCACCGATATTTGAAATGCCTATCGGCTTCTATATCTGAAATGCCTATCAGCACCTATATTTGAAATGCCTATCGGCAACCATATCTTGAATGCCTATCGGCACTTATATTTGAAATGCCTATCGGCTTCTATATCTGAAATGCCTATCGGCACCTATTTTTAAAATGCCAATCGGCAACTATATCTGAAATGCCTATCGGCACCTATATCTGAAATGCCTATCGACACCTATATCTGAAATGCCTATCGACACCTATATCTGAAATGCCTATCGACACCTATATCTGAAATGCCTATCGACACCTATATCTGAAATGCCTATCGACACCTATATCTGAAATGCCTATCGACACCTATATCTGAAATGCCTATCGACACCTATATCTGAAATGCCTATAGACACCTATATCTGAAATGCCTATCGACACCTATATCTGAAATGCCTATCGACACCTATATCTGAAATGCCTATCGACACCTATATCTGAAATGCCTATCGACACCTATATCTGAAATGCCTATCGACACCTATATCTGAAATGCCTATCGCCACCTATTTTTAAAATGCCAATCGGCAACTATATCTGAAATGCCTATCGGCACCTATATCTGAAATGCCTATCGACACCTATAACTAAAATGCCTATCGACACCTATATCTGAAATGCCTATCGACACCTATATCTGAAATGCCTATCGACACCTATATCTGAAATGCCTATCGACACCTATATCTAAAATGCCTATCGACACCTATATCTGAAATGCCTATCGACACCTATTTTTGAAATGCCTATCGGAAACTACATCTGAAATTCCTATCAGCACCTATATTTGAAATGCCTATCGGCAACCATATCTGGAATGCCTATCGGCACCTATATTTGAAATGCCTATCGGCTTCTATATCTGAAATGCCTATCGGCACCTATTTTTAAAATGCCAATCGGCAACTATATCTGAAATGCTTATCGGCACCTATATCTGAAATGCCTATCGACACCTATATCTGAAAAGCCTATCGACACCTATATCTGAAATGCCTGTCGACACCTATATCTGAAATGCCTATCGACACCTATATCTGAAATGCCTATCGACACCTATATCTGAAATGCCTATCGACACCTATTTTTGAAATGCCTATCGGAAACTACATCTGAAATGCCTATCAGCACCTATATTTGAAATGCCTATCGGCACCTATATCTGAAATGCCTATCGACACCTATATCTGAAATGCCTATCGACACCTATTTTTGAAATGCCTATCGGAAACTACATCTGAAATGCCTATCAGCACCTATATTTGAAATGCTTATCGGCAACCATATCTGGAATGCCTATCGGCACCTATATTTGAAATGCCTATCGGCTTCTATATCTGAAATGCCTATCGGCACCTATTTTAAAATGCCAATCGGCAACTATATCTGAAATGCCTATCGGCACCTATATCTGAAATGCCTATCGACACCTATATCTGAAATGCCTATCGACACCTATTTTGAAATGCCTATCGGAAACTACATCTGAAATGCCTATCAGCACCTATATTTGAAATGCCTATCGGCAACCATATCTGGAATGCCTATCGGAACCTATATTTGAAATGCCTATCGGCTTCTATATCTGAAATGCCTATCGGAACCTATTTTTAAAATGCCAATCGGCAACTATATCTGAAATGCCTATCGGCACCTATATCTGAAATGCCTATCGACACCTATATCTGAAATGCCTATCGACACCTATATCTGAAATGCCATTCGACACCTATATCTGAAATGCCTATCGACACCTATATCTGAAATGCCTATCGACACCTATATCTGAAATGCCTATCGACACCTATATCTGAAATGCCTATCGACACCTATATCTGAAATGCCTATCGACACCTATTTTTAAATGCCTATCGGAAACTACATCTGAAATGCCTATCAGCACCTATATTTGAAATGCCTATCGGCAACCATATCTGGAATGCCTATCGGCACCTATATTTGAAATACCTATCGACTTCTATATCTGAAATGCCTATCGGCACCTATTTTTAAAATGCCAATCGGCAACTATATCTGAAATGCCTATCGGCAACTATATCTGAAATGCCTATCGACACCTATATCTGAAATGCCTATCGACACCTATATCTGAAATGCCATTCGACACCTATATCTGAAATGCCTATCGACACCTATATCTGAAATGCCTATCGACACCTATATCTGAAATGCCTATCGACACCTATATCTGCAATGCCTATCGACACTTATATCTGAAATGCCTATCGACACCTATTTTTGAAATGCCTATCGGAAACTACATCTGAAATGCCTATCAGCACCTATATTTGAAATGCCTATCGGCAACCATATCTGGAATGCCTATCGGCACCTATATTTGAAATGCCTATCGGCTTCTATATCTGAAATGCCTATCGGCACCTATTTTTAAAATGCCAATCGGCAACTATATCTGAAATGTCTATCGGCACCTATATCTGAAATGCCTATCGACACCTATATCTGAAATGCCTATCGACACCTATATCTGAAATGCCATTCGACACCTATATCTGAAATGCCTATCGACACCTATATCTGAAATGCCTATCGACACCTATTTTTGAAATGCCTATCGGAGACTACATCTGAAATGCCTATCAGCACCTATATTTGAAATGCCTATCGGCAACCATATCTGAAATGCCTATCGACACCTATATCTGAAATGCCTATCGACACCTATTTTTGAAATGCCTATCGGAGACTACATCTGAAATGCCTATCAGCACCTATATTTGAAATGCCTATCGGCAACCATATCTGAAATGCCTATCGACACCTATATCTGAAATGCCTATCGACACCTATATCTGAAATGCCTATCGACACCAATTTTTGAAATGCCTATCGGAGACTACATCTGAAATGCCTATCAGCACCTATATTTGAAATGCCTATCGGCAACCATATCTGGAATGCCTATCGGTCACCTATTTTTGAAATGCCTATCGGCTTCTATATCTGAAAATGCCTATCGGCACCTATTTTTAAAATGCCAATCGGCAACTATATCTGAAATGCCTATCGGCACCTATATCTGAAATGCCTATCGGCACCTATTTTTGAAATGCCTATCGGAAACTACATCTAAAATGCCTATCAGCACCTATATTTGAAATGCCTATCGGCAAAAATATCTGAAATGCCTATCGACACCTATATTTGAAATACCTATCGGCTTCTATATCTGAAATGCCTATCGGTACCTATTTTTAAAATGCCAATCGGTAACTATATCTGAAATGCCTTACGGCACCTATATCTGAAATGCCTATCGGCACCATTTTTTGAAATGCCTATCGGAAACTACATCCGGAATGCCTATCAGCACCTATATTTGAAATGCCTATCGGCAACCATATCTGGAATGCCTATCGGCACCTATATTTGAAATGCCTATCGGCTTCTATATCTGAAATGCCTATCGACACCAATTTTTGAAATGCCTATCGGAAATTACATCTGAAATGCCTATCAGCACCTATATTTGAAATGCCTATCGGCAACCATATCTGGAATGCTCATCGGCACCTATATTTGAAATGCCTATCGGCTTATATATCTGTAATGCCTATCGGC